>CAUYPO010134656.1:0-28245 GCA_963574435.1 Cheirogaleus major
TTTCTGTTTCTGGTTAATCTAGTGAAAGGCTTATTGATTTTGTTCACCTTTTCAAAAAACCAATTTTTTGTTTCATTAATCTTCTGTATAATTCTTGTTTTTATCAATTTCATTTACGTCTTCTCTGACCTTAGTTATTTCTTTTCTTCTGCTAGGTTTGGCATTGGTTTGCTCTTCCATTTCCAATTCCTTGAGATGATTCATTAGATTGTTGATTTGTGATCTTCCTGTCTTTTGGATGTAGGCATTTAGGGCTGTGAATTTTCCTCTTATTACTGCTTTTGCTGCATTCCACAGATTTTGATAACGTGTGTCCCCTTTGTCATTTAGTTTGAAAAATCTTTTGATTTCCATCTTAATTTCCTCCTTGACCCACTAACTATTCAGCAGTAGGTTGTTTAATTTCCATGACTTTGTGTAGAGTTGAATGTTTCTGTTGAAATTGACTTCTGGTTTTATTCCACTTGGTCTGAGAAGATACATGGTATAATTTCTGTTTTTAAAAATTTGTTGAGACATGTTTTGTGGCCTAGGATGTGATCAATCTTACAGAATATTCCATAAGCCGATGAGAAGAACATATATTCAGTGGTTTTTTGGTAGAATGTTCTGTAAATGTCTGTTAGCCCATTTGTTCTATAGTTCCATTGAAGACAAAATTTATTTGCTTATTTTCTGCTTGGAGGATCTGTCCCATTCTGTCAGTGGGGTGTTGAATTCCCTAGCTATTATGATGCTACTGTTTATCATTTTGTTTTGATCAGGTAGGGTTTGCTTTATGAATCTGGGTGCACATGTGTTAGGTGCATAAATATTTAGGATTTTTATGTCTTCTTATTGAATTCTTCCCTTCACCATTATATAATGACCACCTTTGTCTTTCTTTACTTTTGTAGATTTGAAGTCTATGTTATCTGATATGAGAATGGCTACATCAGCTTTCTTTTGGTTTCCATTTGCATGGAACATTGTTTTCCATCCCTTCCCCTTGAGTCTGAATGAGTCCTTGTGGATTAGATGTGTTTCCTGGATGCAGCAGATAATTGGCCTGTATTTTTTATCTATTCATCCAGCCTATGTCTCTTGAGTGGGGAGTTCAAGCCATTCACATTTATTGAAAGAATTGACACATGGAGTGGATTTCTGTTCATCCTGTTGAGTAGAACTTTATTGCTTTGCTTTACCTGTTGAGCCATTGTGTTATCTGGGCTCTGACCTTTACCTTTTGGGTGATTTTATACCAGTGGATGTCTTTTGTACTGATCTGTGTATAATGAAGTTCTGAGTACTTCCTGGAGGGCAGGTTTGGTCTTGACAAGTTCCCTCAGCATTTGCTTGTCTGAGAAAGTCTTTATTTCTTGTTCATATAAGAAACTTAGTTTTGTAGGATACAAAATTCTAAGCTGGCCATTATTTTGTTTGAGAAGACTGAGAATGGAGTTCTAATCCCTTCTGCCTTATAAGGTCTCAGTTGAGAAGTCTGCAGTTAATCTGATGGGTTTTCCTTTTGAAGTTACCTGCTGCTTTCACCTTATAGATTATAGAAGTGCCTCTTTCATGCTTACCTTGGCCAGTCTGATGGCTATGTGTCATGGTATTTTTCTTATTTGCAATGAATCTCCCTGTGGTCCTTTGAGCTTCTTGTACCTGGATATCTAGATTTCTAGCAAGGCCAGGGAAATTTTCCTCAATTATTCCCTCATATAGGTTTTCCAACCCTTGCATTTTTTCTTCTTTGCCCTCAGGGATATCTATAATTCTTATGTTAGACCTCTTTACATAATCCAATATGTCCATACCTCCTGTTTCTCAGATCTTTCTCTTTGACTAACTTGTTTAACTCAAAGATGTTGTCTTCAAGCTCTGAGATTCTTTTTTTTTTTTGCCTGATCTAGTCTATTCTTAAGGCTTTCCACTGTGTTTTGCATTTACTTGAATGAATTTATCATTTCCAGAAGTTCTGTTTGATTTTTTTCTAATAATCCAATTTCCTTCATAAATTTTTCACTCATTTCCTCCATTGTTTCTGTGGTTTCTTTGTTTTTTTTCTTTGTTTTTGTTTCTTTGTTTTGGGTTTCTGTTTTCTCTTGTATTTCATTAAGCCTCCTTACAATCCATATTTGGGATTCTTCATCTGTCCTTTCAATTTTTTCATTTTAGTTGGTATGCCTTGGTAAGGAGTCATTGTTTTCTTTTGGGGATGTCCTTTTGCTCTGACTTTTCATGTTTCCAGAGTTCTTTCACTGATTCCTTCTCATCTGGCCTCTTGGTCAAGACCTGGGGGTACTAGACCTGGCTGATAGGCCTATCTCCATGTCCCCAAAGATTGATCTCTGAGAATGCCAGGGAGATGAGTCCTGGTCCTGAGTTGCCTATGGGGTGTTCTAGCAGGTTTGATGTACCTCTCAGGTTACCTCTGACCTTCTGTGTATAGTGAGTTTCTGGGAGTTTCTCTTCCCAACAGTGTATAGTGAATTGAGTTCCCCAGCTTACTCTTGGTGGTGGTGGGTGGTACTTGTGAGTACAAATCCGCCACACCCTGTTTTCTTGAGTGGAAGACTCCATGATGGGCTATAACATGGTTCCCCTGTCATTGTTTGATGTTTGTGTGATAGAGCCAGCTGCTGAGATGTTCTTTTGTGTCTGTGGTAGACTCTGGTCCCCCAGGTGGAGTACTTGAATGCCCCAAGCTTTAGGAGGAACCCAGTAGCTCCAAGGGGATTTCTTGATCTTCACCACCACTGAGGTGGGGGAAGGAGCAAGGCAGTTCATAGCTAGGTTGTGGGAGCCTGAAAGTCTTTGCCTTTGGGCTGTTTTAATGGGTGGGCTCTGCATCTGCACCCAAAGGAGATGACAGCTTAAAATGTAATGATAACTAATTTTATTGAGTGTGATGTGTGTTCCAAAAAGACACTTGGACTCTTGAGATTCTTATACTTATTGATCTTCATAACAACCCTTTGAGATGGGCATTGTTCTCGTTTCACAGATGCAGGAACTAAGGCTAAGAAGGATTAAGAACTTGCCAGGGTCTTACAGTTAGTAGGAAATGACAGAGTCAGGATTCATTCCAGGCAAATCCATTCTAAGGCCTACTCTCTTTCTACACACGTAGGAGGCCTCCACCAGCCTCTTGACTTCCTGGCGACACAAGAGAAAGGCAGAATCCCAGGTGGTGGTTGTCAGGTGGAAGAGGAAAGAGCACGTGGAGAAGGGTCCTCACATCTCTTCAGTGGCTACTCTCCCTGGGTTTGAAATGCCTGTGCAGTAGGTGTGGGTTGGCCCTGCTAGCAGATTGGAGGAGTTGAAGAGGGGCAAGAAAACCAAGCACAGCGTTTGGAAGAGAACTTTTCGTTCAGTGGAGAGCAAGGCTTAAATCTATCTGCTACTCCTATGGTAGACTGTTTTACATTAGCCATCAAGACCATGCACAAAGTTCTGGATGGAAGGCAACCTTCTGTTCAATACTGATGTGGAGCATTTTGGGGGAGGTCTCCTGGCAATCCTCTGCACTGGCTTATGCCATGTAGTGGAAACTCACCCAGAATAATATTTTTCAAAGCAGCTTGCTTGTTCCCTTGGCAGGATGGGTAGGGAGGATGACCTCTTCCTCAGGAAGTTCCAGCTGAGCCACATGAAAACACACTATTCTGGCTATCTGAAGAGTAATCCAGAGGCCGGGTGCAGTGGCTCACGCCTATAATCCTAGCACTCTGGGAGGCCAAGGTGGGCAGATCACTCAAGGTCAGGAGTTCAAGACCAGCCTGAGCAAGAGCAAGACCCTGTCCCTACTAAAAATAGAAAGAAATCAATTGGCCATTAGAAAAAGTTAGCTGGACATGGTGGTGCATGCCTGTAGTCCCAGCTACTTGGGAGGCTGAGGCAGGAGGATCGCTTGAGCCCAGGAGTTTGAGGTTGCTGTGAGATAGGCTGATGCCACGGCACTCTAGCCGGGGCAACAGAGTGAGACTCCGTCTCAAAAAAAAAAAAGAGTAATCCACTGATTGATATATGTTACTGGTATGACCCACTTCCTCAGCCACATCTCTTTTTAATATTCAAATAAGTCACTGGGCAAGCACGCGTATGTCCAATTGCCCAAGAGCCTCAGGGACTCAGTCCAAAAGGCCAGACCCTCGCATCCACGTATAAAGGAGAGAAGCTGGCCCCCGTCTCCTTCTGCAGGTTCATCACACTCTCAAAGGATGTTGCCAAGCACAGGAGGTTGCACCTAGTCCAGTGCTCTTGCCAGCCACTGGCGCGATGGTGCCCAATCTGGTCTGGCAGTGGTTCCTCGGGGTGCCAGAAAGGAGGAGGGGCCTCTGCCTACACTCACCCAGCTGTGACCACCCTTCAAGTCTCTGCAACACAAGCACAACAGCTCGAGGGGGACAAGCCCCTCGCTTAACAGCGTAGTAGAGCAAGGGTGCTCTGTGCCACTGCTCACCTGGGCTCTCCACGTTCCAGCCCTCTGCACCCCTTTGCGCTGGGAGTTGCCAGGTCAACAGCGAGGCCCAGTATGAACCCTGTGCAGAGCGAAGCCGGCTCTCCCCTCCCTCCCCGCCCTCCCCGCCCAGCCACGCCAGCGCGAGGCCCCCCACATGGCTTTGGTCTGCGCCCACCCTTAGAGAGGCTCTGCTGACATCGACCCTCACCTGCCTCACGCCGCACATTTACAAAAGCAATTCCAGAGGGTCTGGAGGTCTAACTGTGGAAAGGGAAACGACAAAGACTTCAGAAGAAAAAAGAAAAGAACATCTTCATGATTTGGGGATCAGCAAAAGTTTCTTAGACAGAGCATGAAACACATTAACCATAAAGGAAAAACATTAATAAATTGGATTTTATTAAAATTAAGAACGGTCATTCATCAAATGGCACCATTAGGTGAAAAGGCCAGTCACAGAATAGAAGTCATTTCTGTTACCTGTTTCTGACAGAGGACTTGTATTCGGCATACACCAAAACATTCCCACTCACCAATACTAAGGTGGACAAACCAATAGTGAAATAGGCAAATGACTTTACAAAAGATTAAACCCAGTGGCCAGTAAGCAAATGAAAATGTACTCAATGTCATCAGCCATCAGGGAAATGCAAATAAAACTGCAGCGCAGTACTGCACACCCACCACCGTGGCTAAAATGAAAAGGCAGGCAGTGTCTAGTGTTGGTGAGAACGTAGAGCAATTGGGACTGTCATAACCTGCTGGTGTTGGTGAAATTGAGTACAGTCATTTTGGAAAACTCTTCCGCAGTATCTATTGAACCTAAAATCTATGCTGCCCCTCTGGCCCAGCAATTCCATTTCTAGGTACCTACCCAACAGAAATGTATGCGAGTGTGCACAAAAGCACAGGGAAGAACATTCACGGGAATCAAAACTGAAAGTGATCCAAAGGTCTGTCAACAGTAGAATAAAATAAAACAAAATCAGACAACTATAAATGTAAAGAAAAAAACAAAATTAATTTGAAAAAATAAAAAAAGAAAAGAAAATCAATTAACCACAAATGTAAGGGTTTATTTCTGGACTCTCAATCCTGTTCCATTTATACATACACACACACACACATAATATACATATCTTTATGCCAATACTACACCGTCTTGATTACCATAGCTTTATAATAAATTTCAAAATCAGGAAGCATAAGTTCTCTAACTCTTTTTTTTCTTTTTCAAAATTGTTTTGGCTATTCTGGGTTTTTGCATTTCCATATACATTTTAAAGTTAGTTTGTCAATTTCTGCAAATATGCCTGCTGGGATTTTGACAGAGATAGCAAAATATCTACAGTCCACTTGGAAGAGAATTACCATCTTCACACTACTAAGTCTTCTAATCCATAAACATGGAACATCTCTCCATTTATTTTTTAATTTTTTTTATTTTTATAAATTAATATTTCTTTATTTTTTCTTTTTAATAGAAAGGGGTCTTGCTCTTGCTCAGGCTGGTCTCAAACTCCTCACCTCAAGCCATCCTCCTACCTCGGCCTCCCAGAGTGCTAGGATTACAGGCGTGAGCCACCGCACAGGGCCCTCTCCATTTATTTAAATCTTTATTTTCTTTCCGGGAGGTTTTGTAGTTGCTGGTGTACAAGTCTCGTGCTTCTTTTGTTAAATTTACTGCTAAATATTTTATTACTTTGACGCCAGTGTGAGTGGAACTGCTTTCTTATTTCACTGATGGCTTGTTAGATGATTTTTGTATGTTGATCTATAACCTATGACCTTGCTAAACTGGTTTACTACTTCTAGTAGTTTGTGTAGTCATGTGTATGTGGGCTCCTTAGGGTTTTCTATGTACAGGATCATGTTGTGTGCTAATAAAGACAGTTTTGCTTCTTTCTTTCCAATCTGGGTGCCCTTTATTTCTTTTTCTTGCCTGTTTGCACCGGCTAGAACTTCCAGCAGAATGCTGGAGAGAAGTGATGTGAGTAAGTATCCTTGCCTTGTGGCCAATCTTAGTCTTTTCATAGTCTTTTGCTGTGAAAAATGATGGTGGGTATAGGTTTTTAGTAAACACTTCTTATTAGGTTGAGGAAGTTTCCTTCTATTACTAATCTGTTGAGAGTTTTTATCATGAACATGTGTCAGATTTTGTCAAATGCATTGTTCTGTGTCTGCTGAGATGACGATGTGGGGTTTTTTTTCTTTATTCTATTGATATGGTATATTACGTTAACAGCTTTTCTTGCATTTCTAGGATGAAGCCCAGTTGGTCATGATGTAAAATTCTTTTTACATGTTGTTGGGTTAAGTTTGCTAGCACTTTGTTAAGGATTTTTGCATCCGTATTTATAAGAGATATTGTTGCATAGTTTTATTTTCTTGTGATACCCTTGTCTGGTTTTGGTATCAGGGTAATACTGGTTTCATAAAATGAGTAGGTAAGTGTTCCTTCCTCCTCTACATTATGGAAGAGTTTGTGAAGGATTGGTTTTATTTCTTTATTAAATGTTTGGTAGGATTTACCACTGAGGGCATCGGGCCTGCCCTAGACTTTTCTTTGTGGGACGTTATAAATCACTAATACAGTTTTTTTTTAAAAAAAAAAACATATTACAAGTCTATTTAGATGATCTCTTTCTTCCTGGCTCAGTTTTGGTAATTTGTGTTTCTAGAAATTTGTCCTTTTCTTCATAGCTATCTAATTTGTTGGCATAAAGTTTTTCATCTTATTCTTGTATAATCCCTTAATTTTGGCTTTCAGTTGTGATGTCCCCTCTTTTGTTCCTGATTTTGGTGATTGTGACCAGTCTCGGTAAAGGCAGGTTGATGGTGCTGATCTTTTCAAGGATGAACTGTTGGTTTCATTGATTTCCTCTTTTGTTTTTCCTCTTTCTATTTAATTGACTTTCACTTTAATCTTCATTTGATGTATATATTTTTAAATGTAATTTGATAATTCAGCTTTACATCTTGCTTTTCTCAGAAAATTGTCATAAATCTTTTCCCATCATTACCTATTCCTTAAAACCCAGTTTTTGTAGGTGCTTAATATTGCATTGCATTGAAGAATCTAATTTACTTAGCCACTGCTCTATTGTTAAACATTTGAATGGTTCCTAGTTTCCCATTATCACAAACAATGCCTAGATGAACATCTTTGTCCTTAAATCTATACCTAATTCTTCCCTTAGAGTGATTTTCTCAAAAGCAGGTTTCCCGGGTCAAAGCATGGGCACACTGATTCTGTTCTAGAAGGGCCGTGCCGATCTATCTCTCCCTGGCTGGTATGAGGGCATTTATCTGACTGCACTTTCATGATGGAGAAAGATGCCCTCTCCCAGGTGGTCTCTGAGTCCTGGAGACCAGTGCCAGTCGGCCCTGCGGCTCACCACGGTGAAGCCAGTATCCGCCTCAGCCCCTGCCAGCGGGACCTAGATGCTGGTTCCTGGGCTCCTGGGAGCCACCGGGTTCCCGCCAGGTCAGGGGGCGCTGTGCCACTCACTCCGTTCAGCGCACACTCTGTGCCGTCTGAGGGAGCCTGGCAGGCAGGACGCAGGTGGACGGTTCACAGTGAATTAGCATGGGGTGACAGAGCCACTCTGGACACCAGCTGCGTGCTCAGGGCAGGCTGCGGGCAGCTCTGTAGGAAAGAGGATCCGAATTAGATGGGATGTCCTCAGAAACCAGTGGCCCAAACTGTGCCCCATCTGGGACTTTTGTTACGAGGGCAGGTTTCTTGTCCTAGCCCCAGAGGTCCTGACTCGGGGGGCCTGCGGCAGGGCCCAGAATTTGTATTTTTGGTGACTGTCCCTTTCCTGCTTGGGAAGTACCAGAGTAGGTGATCTCTAACGATGCCACAGCCTGTTTCCTTAAGCTCTTGGATCTAAATTTGATAACCCCAAACAGAAGTTTTGTGAAAGAGTCTTTATGCATGGAGTCCCTTGACTCCCCAATTAAATTTACTCTTTAGAAATTCTGCCCATTTTCCTTCCTTTTAAAACAGGGACCCAGAGCCTCGCAGGCTTGCCCAGGCACAGGCTAAGCATGTGTCAGAGCAGCCAGGCCAGCGGGGCTGTGGGTGGCCCTCTCGCTTCTGTGTGGCTCAGTGGCTGTGTGACGGCTGTTCTGCAGTGTCCCACGGAGCCCAGAGGCCCGGCCTGGAAGTCCTGCTAAGAAGTGGCTCCCTTCGGCCCTCTTAGGAGGCCACCGGCCACAGGCATCCCACAGGGTGGACGGCCGAGGGGTGTTACCTGACAGTGGGCTGGGGCCAGGTGTTCTGCAGGCGGAGGGCCCACCTCAGAGGGCCAAAGGCCCATCAGCCACCTCACTGAGCCTCAGTTTCCCCATTTGTTTAGGAAGGAGGCATCCTGCTGGTCTGGCTCGCAGAGTATGCTAATATGAGGGATGGTAACAACCTACACACTCCCGTCTGAGCCCCTCTGTAGGGCGAGCGAAGCCCAGGCCTGGCCCTCCGGCAGCCTGGGTGGTCAGCCTGGGTGTGGAGCCTCCAGGGAGGAGAGGCGAGAGAGGCAGGTGCTGCTCGGAGGCAGGGCCGGGCGGAGGCTGGAGCCCGAGTGGGGGCTGGGCAGCAGGTCTACAGGCGCCCACTGGGAGCAGCTCCCCTGGGGAGCTCAGGCCACTCTGGGGCCCTGCCTGATGCGATGGCAACGCTCCCCGCCCCTCGCCCCGACCCAGGGCAAGTGCTGCTCCAGGGCGCCCTCCTCCTTCCTTCTGCACCGTGGAGGATCCAGCAGTCAGCCTGGGACCACTAAGTTCTGGGAAAAAAAAGTAAGAAGCTTTCTACTTCAGATAAACTATCCTGGCCAGAAGGGAGGTCAAAATGGACCAGGCCGACCCAGGACTCCGCCATCTCAGTCTGTCTGAGCTAGAGATCGATGCAAACTGCAAATGAGGACAGGGTGCTGGGTGACAGCAGCTGGTCCGAAGCGTCCATTTTACAGATAAGCAAACCGAGGCACAGAGAGTCCCAAGGCAAGTCAAGTCAGGTTCCCAAATCAGGAGAGCATCCTCCTGTGCGATGGGAGGAACCCTGACTTGGTGCTGGTTTCCCAGGCCCTTCCGCTCAGGCTCAGGCCGGCCCGTGACGATCCCACTAGATTTTTGCCTCCAGACGTGCCTGGGGGAGCTTCATCTCCCCAAGGAGGCTCTGGGGTGAGGGGGCGTGCAAAGGTCAGTCCCGAGCCTCTCACGGCCCTCGGCTCAGCCTGGATAAAGTGTGCACACGTGACCCGTGTCGGCCCAGCAGGGAAACAGACGTCCCACACCTGGAGGCTTCTCGCAGCCCCCTGGGTTGGCGGGGCGGGGTGGGAGTTCGTATCTCCCTTTCACAAGCACAGGGAGAGCCCACGTTCGCACGGCCTGCAGGTGAGGCCAGGGGTATGGAGCCCAGCCCCTGACTCCAGGAGAGGGTTCTAGAAAAGGAAGAAAGAAAGCCAAAAGTTTGCAGCATTCGGGCTTGAAGGGCGGGATGAACAAACCCTCATACGTGGACTGCGGTGAACGGTGTCCGTGTGCTCCATATCTAATTTCCATTTCCTAGTCACAGCCCTTCTGTGGGGGGACGTTCGTATCCCCATGTGGCAGAGGAAGAAACTGAGGCTCAGAGGGAGCACGTGTCCTGCGCGGGGTCGCCTAGCTAGTAAGGATGGAGGCAGGACTGAAGCCCGGCCCCTCCCGACACCCCTCTTTTCCCCACCTGCCTCTGCCCTTGTCTGCAATCCTCTGGCAAGTAAGTGGGGACAGAGCGAGGTGACGTCCAGAGCCGCACACACCCACAATTCTACACGTGGAGAAACGGGCTCAGGGGCTGCCACGCAACAGTGCAGAGGCTCCGACCAGCCTGTCGCCCAGCCTGTCGCCTCCAAGCCCAGCAGCTGTCCCCACACCCGGCCCCTCCCGATCGCGTGCTCCCCCAGACCGCAGGCCACGGCCCTGACACGGTGACTTCGAGGTCTGCCTGCTGCCCTGGGCACCAGACCCCGGCCAGAGGTGGCCGAGGTGGAGGCCAGCGGGGGGAGGTGTGCACAAAACGCCGCCATTTGGTACTTTCGGCGTTTTGCAAATCCTGAAATATCACCTTTTAATTGCTTAATTTTCTGCATTCGTTCATTTTATTTAGACTAGCCTGGGGCTCTCCAGCCTGGCATATTAGAGAGCTTCTTACTTTTTAATAATAATACTTAGCATTTATGTAGCGCGTTTCATGTTCAAAGTACTTTACAGAGTTCACTAATTAATCTGGACGCTAA
Organism: Cheirogaleus major; assembly: GCA_963574435.1. Lineage (NCBI taxonomy): Eukaryota > Metazoa > Chordata > Mammalia > Primates > Cheirogaleidae > Cheirogaleus > Cheirogaleus major. Next base: position 10,726 of record CAUYPO010134656.1, read on the forward strand.
CGGCCGCCCTGGGCAGGTTTGACCAAGTTCTCAGGCTCCTAATTGTGAGGGGGGAATTCTCCCTGCTGCCGACCCCTGGTTCTCTCTCGGGACCCCCATTTCTGTCCCTGCCAAGACTCTGGGCCACCAGTCATGGCTCGCCCCTGGGTATACCTCCGTGCCCAGGGCTGGGGGACACAGAGCGCAGGCAGACATGCCACCTCTGGGAGCCCCAAAGCAGTGAGGGAGGGGACCCCGGGCTGGGTTGATGTCTCAGTGCAGAGAAGCCCGGGGACAGGGGACATGGGAGACAGTGACCCCCTGGCCTTGCAGGGCTGAGGGAGGAGGGGATTTGAGGAGCAGAGAGGAGCTCTCCAGGCAGGCCAGTGAGGCAGGAAGGGCGTCCCAGGCGGAAGGGACAGCCAGTGCACAGAGGTGGCATCGAGAGGCAGGAATTTGATGTTGACAGGACAAGGGGAGCAGAGACGGGCACAGAGGCCGGGCCAGGCTGCAGGGGACCACAGGGCTGCCCAGGAGCCGATCTCGTGTGGAGACGGTGCGGCTGGCAGGGCGGTGCAGCACACTCCAGGTTACCCTGCAGGCGGCTGGGGGCCTGAACACGGGCCTGAACTAGGGCAGCTGGATAGAAGGCCAGATGCAAGAGTGACTGGGGCCGACAGTCAGGAGTGGGGAGTGGGGGGCGTGTGGCCATGGGGTGGCCTGAGGTTCCGGGCTGGCGGTGCGAGACCCTGAGGCAAGCCCAGGGAAGGCCGACTCCCCCGAGGTGAAGGTGCAGGAGAGAGGTGAGGCGTCCGCCGAATCATTGGGCATGGACTCACGGGGCTCGAGCCTGGGTGGGGTTGGGAGAGAAGGAAGGTCTGGAAACAGTCAGACTGGGAGTCACTGGGGGTCCAGGTGGCATTTCAGACCTGGGAGCATCTGAGCTTGTTTCTGGGGACATCAGTATTTAAGGGGCTGGGTCGCTGCATGGAACAGTGCCACTGAGGCTGGGGAGCAGGGGTCAGGCACGGGGGGCGGGGAGGTTGGAGAAGCTCAGGCATGGCCGTGTCCACAGTCGCAGGCCCAGGGAGGGAAGCGGGCTGGCCGAAGGGACAGGAGCCTGAAGAGCACAGTGGGGGCGTGAGGGTGCAGGTCAGGGTGGGTGGGCTGGTGGGAGCTGAGGGAGTTCTCTCCTGTGGGTGCCGGAGGAGGCAGGTCCTTCTCTGAGGCAGAAGGACCCAGAAGCCGGCATCAGAAGCCCTGCCCCTGCCCTGGGTCTGCCGGCCTTTTCCCGAGGGGCAGGGAGGAGCTGGTGCTGTCGGGAGGGGGGCAGTGGGGTCCCCAGGAGGCTCGTGTCTACATCCGGCAGGCCGGCTGCACAGTAGAAGGCCCCAGGGTCCTCCCCACCTCCTCCGGGGGTGCCAAAGCCCCTAATGGTCTGGCTGGGGCCGCTGCCCTGTAGACATCAGCCTCTAGCAGGCATTCCTAGAGGGCAGTGCTCGGCTGTTTTGTTGAGGGAAGGGGCCCACAGGCCTCCCTCCCCTGCGGCCGTAGGCGTGGGGCTGAGAGCAGGCCCTGCCCTAATTCCCCGTTCCCCACCCAGCCTCCGGCAAGCGAGTCAGAGACGGCTTGAGACCATCAGTGCGGGGCCCACGGGCAGCTGCGGGGCGTGGGTCCCACTTCCCCACTGGCCAAGACGCACCCACACTGGGCACGCCCAGCCTGAACCTCTGGCCTGAGAAGACCGGCGCAGGAGAGCAGGCCCGGGGCCGGGGCCAGTCCCGCGCAGCGCGGCCTCATTCCTCGGCTTCTCCCCGTTACCATACGGGGTCTGGGGTCCTGTCTCTGCCCGTCCGCTGGACCCGCTGCCTGTCTACTGGACTCGCCGTCGGCCAGCGGAGAAGGCAGAGTGGAGTCTGGGAGGACCAGGACAGCAGACGACAGGGACTGGGGCACCCGAAGGAGAAAGGGGCAAGGGCAGGGTGGGTGCCCCGTGTCTCTGCGTGGCCGTCACAGGCACGACAGCACAGAGCTGGGGGGTGGGGGAGGGCCTGGCTCTGCCGGGCTGGGGCTCTGCCAGGGCTGTGAGGACTCGAGACGTTGCTGCCCTGGAGGGAGGGAAGAGGCACGCCGGGTTCTAGTCTCCACGCGGGGTTCTGACTAATGGGCGCTCACCGTGCAGGCCCGGCTACCTCCCGGGCTCGCGAGTCCCTGGGGCTGGGAAGGAGAGGAAAGTTAATTGAACATCTAATCGGCAACAGGCCCCGTGCCAGATAATAATAATTAGCTTTCGCTGCGCGCCGTGCCTGGCGCTCCTCTGAGCTCTTCACACGGACTGTCCCACGTCAGGCTCACCGCAGCCCTGTGAGGCAGGGGTCTCTAGCGCTGCCTCCACTTCGCAGGCGGGGAAACTGAGGCACGCTGAAGTTACACGATGGGTCCGAGGCTGCACCACCAGGGTGTGCCCTGGCAGCCGAGCACCCTGACGCCAGCCCTGCACTTAGGATACTGCTGTCCTCGTGTGCAGAGGGGACACGGAGGCTCAGGACACCCAGAGGATGCACGCAAGTTCCTGCGGTTGTTAAAGCGTGGGGCCAGAGCCCAGGGCCTTCCACATTGCCCCTGACCTTCACCTGTGCCCTCCGTCTGCCCAGGCCAGGCAGAGATTGGGTGGCCAGAAAGAGGCCAGCCCGACCGCACACACCTGTGCACATCTGCACGGCTCTTCAGAGCCCACCGCAGTTTTCACCCCCAGGGACGAGCTGGCCCCGTATTAGAGACCCTTGGTCTGCGGCCCCCTCTAGTTGCAGAATCTTGAGGGCCGGCGGCAGCAGCTCTGCCCTCTTGTAATGACGGTGTCGCTGGGGCTCTCCAGCCGCAAATGGCAGGGCGGGCCGCTGCCGTTCCACTTCCGCCCCAGGCCCTGTGTCCCACTGCCCAGCGCTCCCAGGAGCACCGCGCACACCACCCAGTGTGGGGTGACCTCAGCGGCTTCCGCCTTGAGCCTGCAGACACGCCTCGCTCCATCCTTCACTTCCTCCTTCTCGGGCCAGCCCTGCTCTCTGGGCTCCTGGCTGCACTTCAGGTCTGAATACCGTGATGCTCATTTGCATGTTAAGGGTTCTGACACAGTGGCTTACTGCAGTGACCTAAATGGGTTTGCCAAACAAATCAGAGTACGGAGTTTCATCACTGGAAATTCCCCTGAACGTTATGCAACCCACACTAACCTGACCCGAACAGGTGGCTACCCAGCCGTTGCTTGAATACATCCCATGACGGGGACCTCACTACATTTAAGGCAGCCTCTTCCACCTCTCAACTGCTCTTGCTAGAAACTTTTAAATCTGCCCTTAGCAGTGTACACTGGCACCCAGAACAGCCATTGCTCTCTTCCACAGAGCTTTTCAAGTGCTAGAAAGCAGGACTCGCGCGGCTGCTGGCCAAAGTTGCCTCCACGATGGGTGCTGCCTGCTTGTCCCTCACCTGCACGGTGCGGGGCCAGCGTCCGGTCCTGTCCCACCTGCCAAGTTTCATCCAGCCCTTGGCTCCAGTCCACAGTTCTTCTGACCGCTCACCTCGCTCATGGCTCCATAGTTGCTCTCCCGGTCTCTTTTCAAGACCGGAAACATCTACTTTAGTTCACAGAGCTTGCCAAAGAGTCCATTAAGGTGACCTCACCTGTGAGACCTTTGCTAGTAGGGGGAGTTGGTGTGGCCTGGGAGGGCACGTGGCTGGGATCCCAGGGGCCGGGGCGGTACCACCTACTATCCGTGTTGTCTTAGGAGCTGGGCTACCTGGCCAAGGACGCCCCACTTGCTGAGCCGTGTGCCCTGGTGGGAGGCTGCATCTTCCCGGAGGCTAGCCTTCCAATTCACATGAAGGCGTCTGCGAGAGCCAGACCCAGCCTTGGATGGGGTGTCAGATCATCTCCCCGAAGCATAAAAACAGTGCAGGTACCAAGGAGGTTCCCAGAGATATCTGACTGCACGGATGATGTGTCTCTCTGGGCTGGCGTGGCGCTCACCCCCAACGGGCACCGGTCACACAGGCGCTCAGTAGCAGACCGCTCCTTACTGCATGTCCTCCCTTCTCAGGACAGAGGAATAAGCTCCTGCTGCATGTGTACTTCCTCAGGCACCGGGGCCTTGCGCCCTGGGTCTGTCTGTACTTCTTTGTCCACACCATGCCGTGAGCCAGGGGTATACTGCTCCGTCCGCCTGCTCCAAGGTCAAGGTGAACCACGGCTCTGCTTGGAGGTTGAGGCGTGGCGTGGTGGACTTTCCAGACCCAGCCAGCTATCCTGGCAACAGGCTGGGGGAGGGCCGTGCTGCCCCACGCGCCTCTCCTACGGCGGAGGTGATCAGACACTGGGACAGAGGAGGAAGGTGACAGAGAAGGGAGGTTGGCTGCCCTGCCACTCAGCCGCGGCAGCAGGCCTGTTACATCACAGCCCACACACCCAGCTGCCTGTCACCCACCCGACAACGCCCCTGGCCCAGCCCCGGCCTGTGATACACGATGACTAACTCACTGCTGCCTCTTCCAAACAGCTGGCGGGCCCCGTCTTGCCGTGACACCTTCCTACCACGATCATTATGGGGAGTGTGGCGTGTGCAGCCTTGCTGTCTCCAGGGCGAGGTGGCCCAGAGTGCTTGGCGTGGGGCCCTGCGGGCTCCGTGCTTCCCTCCCGAAGAGGCTCTGCTGACCAGCCACCAGGGGTCCAGCGGGCAGCCTCGAATTGTCACAGGTGTAAATTGGGCCAGTGGGCTGTGCAGGGAGCAGGTGTCTGTTGGGAGTTAGGTGGCTCCGTCACGGACCAGCTGAGACTTTACACACATTTCCCAGCCTCGCTGAGCCTCAGTTTCTGCAGCTGTAGAACAGGGATATTAATGGTGCCTATTTCTCACAGCGTGTTAAGATAATGCTACGAAGCCCCGGCCCCACGTGCGCGCTGCAGAATAGACTTAATAATAGAAGCCCAGGGCCGTTGCCTTGGCCGTGCTCGGCCCCTCGCGTCCTGTGCAGTGGTCAACGAGCCAATGCAAATGCCCTTCTCAGTGATGCATGGTAGCGTGGGGAACAGAAGGAAAGAACAGCATAATCTTTGAATCATACTAGAATAATAATCGAGTTGGGGGCAATGGCTGGCGGGCGGGAAGAATGAAACAAAAATGGCAAAGTGGTGATAATTATTAAAGCCGCATGAGGGGTACAGGGGTTCATTATACTATATGCACTTTGTTTATGGTTACTGTTTTCTTTGTATTAATATACGTTTGCAATTTTTCATAATAAAACGGTTAAATAAAAGTCACAATGTATAAGACAGGCTGATGCTTGGGTTGATTCTGCCACAGCACGCAGACTGAAATGGAGTGGGTGTGATAATGATTTTTACTGAGGACTCCTCTATGCCAGGCTGGGGAATCAAAACTGAGCAGGTGAAGGGCCCTGCCCTCTGCATGCTCCCAGGTTAGTGGAAGAGAGACATTTATTGGAGATGAACATATTGAAGATAAACAGAGCATTTATTGGAGATGAACTCAAACAAGGGATCTTCTGAGAGGGGAGAATGTCTGCTTAGGTCTGAAGCCAGGTTCAAGGCAGGTAAGTGTAGCAGGGGGAGGGCCATTTCGGCGAAGGACGAGGAGGGGCTAGAAGTTCTGGACACAGGAGGTCATATGAGGTCCCAGGTGGCAGCTGGCAGAGCTGGGGGTGGCAGGTGGCAGGTGGTAGCTAAGACCAGTCTGCTTAGCTAAGCCTTCATCCGGAGGCTGAAGAAGAGGCCCAGGAGGCTCAAACAGCTGAGAGAATGGCTTGCCGACAGACGTGTGTTTTAGAAAGTTCATCTCATAGCTGTGGGGAGATCTGAGCCAGCCCAGGACCAGGTGGGAAGCTGCCAAGGGGGTGAGGCCTGAGCCGGGGCTGGGTGGGGCGGGTGGCCAGGTAAGATTTCGGAAGTGAAATCGGCGGGACGAGGGTGTGATTAGATGGAGGTGGGGGCAGGACTGTGGACTGTCCTCCGATTTCTGGCCGGGATGATTTGCGGGATCTGAATCGGAGGAGGAGGACATGTAGAACGGATCTGCAGGCTGGATTTGGCTAAAAGTGAAGCTCTGAGGGACCTGCTGTTGGAACTTCCCAGGAGGCTGATGCTTACAGTGCAGCCCTGGCTGGGAAGGGAGGTTGTGGTCGTGAGTGTGGCGGTGACGGCCGGGCAGTGAGTGGGTCACCCAGGAGGAGCGTCGGCAGGGCGGAGGGCAGGGGTCCTGTCAAGGGCACCTGAGCGCAGAGGGAGCCTGGGCAGGAGGAGCGAGCCCCACCGTGACAGCAGACAGAGGAGGGTCCGGAGGTGGGCACTCATGGGGGGCCCGGGAAGACGTGCCACTGCTCAGCAGGCTCTGCAGTGGTGCAGCGGGAAGAGAGAAGCCCCGAGGCGTGGGCCCTGAGCAGGGGCGAGAGGGTCAGGTCAAGGGAAGTCCGGGTGGCTTTATGTGATGACTGAACGCGGAGGATTCAGTGTCCTCACGCGTGGCGCGGGGTGAGGTAGCCACCTCGGGGTTTCCAGGGCGTGACTGGAGGGAAGCACGCTGAACTCAAAGACTGCCCGCGTCAAGCGCCGGGAGGGCGCAGAGCAGCTGGGCTCAGCCACTGCTGGTGGAACGGAGAAAGGCACCACCACTGGGGAACACAGTAAGTTAAACAAACACCTGCCCCAGGACCAGCCATCCTGCTCCCAGGATTTTACCCAAGACGCACGAAATCGCATGTCCACTCGAAGACCAGTACAGGAGCATTCCTGGCGGCTTTATTTGCAATATCCTGGAAACTACCCGAACGTCTGCCGACAGGTGAATGGATACAGAAGTCATGGCCTGGCCTTACAATGGATAACACTTTCTACCTTTGGTGCCCCGCACGTGGCAGGAAATGAAGGGAGAGGGAGGGAAGGGAGGGCGGGAGAAAACGAGCCACTGACACACGCAGCAATGTGGGTGAGCCTCAGAATCGTCAAGCTGAGTGAAAGGAGCCAGACAGACCACACGTCACATGATTCCGTTCACGCGAGTCCTACAAAACGCAAACCACTCTACGGTGACAAGGAGCAGATCTGTGGCTGCCTGGGCTGGAACTCACGAGACACGAGGAGGTTGGGAAGGCAATGTCGTCAGCACGCGGACGGTTTGGTGGCGGTGGCGCACTCTGCCAGCACTCACGTGGTACTCGTCACAGGCGTGCGGCTTGTAGCACGAACGTCCTACCTCAGCACACGGGGAAGAGACAAGAAACAAACGCAGAGGAAAGGCGACCAGCCTGGGAGCCTCGAAACTCCCCAGCACCATTCACTGCTGAGCACCCACTTCCCTCGTCTGCCCGGCGCAGGGGGGACCCCCTAGGCCTTTCTGGGACCACGCGGAGAGCTGACTTCCCAGTTCCACCAGGGCCGTCCCTGGTTCTTTGGACGCAGCTCTCACCTCCGCATCCTGGGATGAAATTCCACCTCCGGGATGTCTCGCTCCACGCTCAGCTCTCCATGCCGTGCTGGCGGCGAAGGTTCTGCCCATCTGTCTGACGAGGCCACTGCCAGCACGAGCCCCTGGCCTGACGTCCCCTGGGTGCATCCTGAGGGCCCCGTGGACGGATGCGAGGGTCTTAATTTTCAGTGGGTCAAGTCCAGTCTGAGGAAAGGTGAGGGGTCCCCTCTGCTCCCTACAGCCATGGCTAGGTCACCGAGGCCCCAACGTCACACACAGACGGGAGGGCGGGGTGGGGGGCTCGTGCAGGAGGAGGTCATCCTTCACCACACCAGGTGTCACACCCGGCTGCCAGGGAGGCGGCAGATGTTTCTAACTCTGTGCCAGGAGGAGAGGGTCTGAGGACAGCAGCAACGCCATCCCTCTCTACCTGCAGGGTCCGACACGTGGCAGGCACAGGGGACCCCTGTTCACTACATGGCTGATGAGACAGATGTGGGACAAGCCGTGGGCACAAGTGTGCAGCTCCCCACTGTGGCCAGCCTGCTCCCTGGGTCGATGCCCGCACGGTGGCCCACCTACAAGGCTCCGTGGCCCAGCGGTGACCCCCGCCCCCAGGCTGCCCCTGCCCAGGACTACTCTCGCTTGGGAACTGCCGCCCAGCCTCGGGGTAGGACTGGCCCCGCTGGCCCCAGCCCTGGCCTCCCACACTGGCTTCAGAAGACACTTCCGTCACCTGTTAGCTGTACGGGCAGGCTCAGCTCCTGGGGTTTCCATCCATCAGCGGGACTTCAGTGGGCCAGGCACGGAAAAGGCCCTGACTGTCCACCAACGGCCCATCCTTCTGCAGATGCTGCAGCCCTCTCGTCCTGACCGTGGGGCACATCTACACGGCAAAGGCCAGGTCTGAGGACCAGGGTTCTGGTCCCAGCTCCACCAATCTTGAGTTGGCATTCCTGGGCCGGACACTTAACATGTGTGTTCCTCCGTTTCCCCATAAGTGAAATGGGCACAAACTTGCAAAGTCATTACTGAGCTGGGGCTCAGCAATCTCAGGGAAGTCTTAGTGCGTCAGGGGTCATTCTCTGTGATTCTGACTGTGGCCGCCTGACATCTGTGAGAAGCTCCAACTCTAGAGCCTGTTTGTGATGTGCGTGTGTTCCGGAAATGGCTCAAGTCCGGGGCACGGTCCCCACGTTCTGCAAAAGCAAACCTCACTCAGCCTTGCTGGTTCCCTGGATGGCTTATGGGTGAGTCAATGGGACGGTTTACAAATGCTGCTGAGTAATCGTCCTCTCTCTGGGGGTTTCCCTCTCTCCAGGACGTGGCGGGTAGAAAGCCTGCCGCCACGGGCTGAGCCTGGTCCCGGCGTCACTGCCGGATTGTGTAAATAGCGAGCGAGCGCGGGGAGTGCAGGCACAGGGCTGGGCTGTGAGACAGATGCTTCCGGGGAGGGGTGGAGCAGGGCCCGGCACGAGAGGCATCGGGGCTCCAGAAACCGAGACTGGTGGTCCCCACCCAGGCCCGGCGCTCTCCAAGGGCCAATTCTCCTATTTTATTGTTGTTGCTGCTGTTGTCTGGCTATGAAAGTGTCAGCCCAGGGGAGAGGCCGGCTTGTCTTTTAACCGACAGCCATTTCCAGGGACGAGACATCTGCTTCCTTGTGTTTAAAGACTCAGCACCTTGAAGGCAGCATAAGAATAAGGGCCTGGGAGGGTCATTCCTGGCCAGCTGGGTCAGCAAACACCTGACCAAGCACCTGCCGCATGCTTGTGAGTGGGCCTCTGAGCCCATCATTAAGATGGCAGGGTTGGAAAGGACTTTCCTAGGCATCCAGTCCTGCCTTCCGAACCCTATGCATGGACAATCTCTCTCTAGCACCCTCTGCTTTGTCAAATCCTTCCAATGACAGGGAACTCACTGCCTTGTGAAGGGGCCAGGACTGTCCGGCAGCAGCTCACGCAGATAGGATTTCTTACTCTGAGGAGGGATTTTCCACCAGCTGAGGGCTTTGTTGGTCTCGGATTGACCCTGCAGAGCTGCGGGGTCCTCATCTGCCCACCAGCACTCCCGGTGTTTCAACACAAACCCAGCGGCTGCTTCCCCCTCTCACTCTTTTTGTTGTGAATTGAGACAGAATTCACACACTATGAACGTACTCTTTTAATATGTGCAATCCAGTGGTTTTAGTAGAGGCTGTGCAACCATCACTACCATCTAATCCCAGAAAATTTTCATCACCCCAAAAAGAAACCCCACATCCATCAGCAGTCACTCCCTCTCACCCCAGCCCTGGCGCCCACGCTCTACTCTGCGTTGTGCGGATTTGCCTGTGCCGGGCACGTCGCGCAAACGAATCACACCACGTGTGGCCTTTTGTGTCCGGCTCCTTTCCCCAGCATAACATTTTCAAGGTGCGTCCGCGTCGTAGCAGGGATCAGTATTTCATTCCTTTTCTCGCCACAGGATAGCTAATTGGATTGCCGACCACATGTTTAACTTCGTTCGTCAGCTGAGGAGCATTTGCGTTGTGCTCGCTTTTTGGTTATTACGAATAATACTGCTGTGGACATTCGTGTACGCGTTTTTGCGTGAACGTGTGTTTTCAGTTCTCGTGGGTATTTACCTATGCATGGGATTTCTAGGTCATAGGGGAATTACGTTTATGTTTTCGAGGTGCTGCCAAACTGTTTTCCAGAGTGGCCACACCATTTCACACCCCCACCGGCAACGCGTGCGGGTTCCTGTCCCCTGCGTCCTCCGCAACACTCCTCGTTGCCCACCGGTCTGACTGCAGCCACCCACCCGGGAGGCCCTCAGACTCGTGGGGGTGAAGTGGGATCTCACCGTGGTTTTGATTTGCATCTCCCTACCGACTAACGATAGTGAACTTCTTTTCAAGTGCTTCTTGGCCAGTTGTATATCTTCTTTGGAGACTTGTCTATTCAAATCCTTTGCCAATTTTTAAAATGGGATAACTTTTTTTTTTTTTATTGCTGAGCGGTAAATGTCCTTTATATGTTCTGGTTACTAGACCCTTATAAACCATAGGATTTACAAGTGTTTTCTCTCATTCTTTGGATTGTCATTTCATTTTCTTAAGAGTGTCCTTTGACACTATTATCAAAATTTAAATTTTATAAAGTTTAATTTTTATTTTTTTCTTTGTTTCTTATTTTGGTGTTACATTTAAGAAGCTATTGCTTAATCTGAGATTGCAAAGATTTATACCTAAGAGTTTTCTTCTAAGAGTTTTGTAGTTATAGCTCTAACATTTAAAAATCTTTGATCCATTTTGAGTTTTTTTATATGGTGTTAGGCAGGGGTCTAACTTTATTCTTTCGTGTGTGGCTATCCAGTTATCGCAACACCATTTGTTGAAGACTGTTCTTTCCCCCATTAAACTGTCTCGGCACCCTTGTTGGAAATCAAATGCTCATACATGTACGAGTTTATCTCTGGACTCTCAATTCTATTCCATTGATCTGTGTGTTTGTCTTTATGCCAGCGCCACACTGTCTTGATTACAGTTGCTTTGTAGGAAGTTTTCAAATTGGGAGCTGTGAGTCCCTCAACTTTGTTCTTCTTTATCAATATTGTGTTGGTTACTCTGGTCCCTCGAATTTCCACATGAATTTTAGAATCGGCTTGGTCAACTTCTGTAGAAAAAAGCCATCCTGGTTTTGGTGGAGATTACATCGAGTCTGTAGATCAATTTGGGAAGTATTGCCATCTTAAAAACATTGTCTTGCAATCCGTAAGTACGGGCTGTCTTTCTGTGCTATTTATTTAGGTCTCCTTTCATTTCTTTCAGCAATGGTCTCCCTTTTACTCTTGCCCTTCCCAGCCTCTTCCTTCCAGCCCAAACAACTGTAGTTCCTCGGGGGTTGTGTGTAGGACATGGGGACAAGCCCCTCAGCCTCCCGGCTGCTCCTCTGACTGCGCCCTCTTTGTCCACGTCCCTCTCACAGTGTGGGGCCGAGCACTCCCACGCACAGGCTCTGAGTCCGGCCTAGATGATGGAGGGGGGACTCCCCATCTGCATGTCCCCATACCTACGGTGCCACACTGACCACACGACATCCCTGCTCCCGGCCCCAGCACGCTGATGCTGTGTGTCCCTGAAGGACACTGTCAACCCTTCTGGGGTAGTGCCCCAGAGAGCACCCCCAGGGCTTCTACCAGTGTTTGCAGGACAGGGCAGCTCCCTTGTTCTGGACCTAGACAACCATTAACTCCACCTAAGAGGAGGCTCGGAGCTGCTTCCTGACCCCGCAGACCCTATGGCAGGTCCTGTGAGTTTAAATCCCTCTCTCTTTGGAAACCAAGCATTCTGGGCATTTGGGGGAATTTTGCCCAATCCTTTCTTATTCCCCACAGCCAGCTTCACACGGTGCTGACTCAGGATGCTGTGCTGTAACTTGGGTGTTTAAATGGGGGCACTGTTCACTTTATGAATACCTGGAAGCCCAGAGATGGAAGACTTCAGATAGGATAAATAATAACACTGTCATCTCCTGGGGGCTAAGCTTTTAAATTAAATGTTTGGTTTGGGTGGTGGCTTCCAAAGCTTGCAGCAACCGGTCGTACTTTCAGATAGGAGTTGCAGACAGTGAGAGCCATGACTCAGGCACAGAGAGACTTGGGACAGTATCAAGGTGCTATTTCTGAGATACCGTATCACAGGTGACAGAAGTCACCATGTCAGAAGTCTCCCAGTAGGGCAGACACAAGACCAGTCGGAAGAGAAGAAATCAGACGTATTATGAAATAGACCCAGGGCCTGAATGAATGAGTGATCGCTGGGGAAGAGAGCTGTGAATCCTCTGAGATTCTGCCCCTGCCCCCATACTGGAGGTTCTCACTGAGGCCATCCAGGAAAACCCAGTTGGCCAAGTGTCAAGTCCCCGTCACTGATCCGGACACCACTGTGAGTCTATCACGTTCTCTTCTGATGGGCGCAGAAGTCAGGCTGGTTCCCTCCCTTGGGGGATTCCACTCACCCACCGGGAATTCCAAAGCAGGTGCGGCCGGCACCACCTGCTGCTGGCCCTGCATCCTGGGGGCATCTTTCTTTCTTAGAGCAGGCACTGTAGAAATCTGATTTTAAAAAACTGATTCTGTTCTGTGTGAATCTGCTCTTTAATGTTTATTTAAGGCATTTGGACCAGAGGCCTGCATCTGTGGCCAAGCTCTAAAATGGAAGAGTAATTTAAAAAAAAAAAAAAAGTGTCTTCATACCAAGCTTCCCATGGGAATCCCAGCAGCCCCAAATAAAGACCTAATGATGCAGAGGTGGTTGGGGCTCTCTGATGAAAAGGACCCAGGAAAACCAGCTTGCAGCCTGCCTGCGTGTTCAGAACTTCCAACCACCATTTCAGCATCTCACTAAGGACAACCAAGGATCTCAGATCTGGAAATACAGAGACTCACACAAACAAATACAGCGAGGAAACAGTTTGTGCAGAGGAAGGGGAAATCATTATTACTGAAATCTCAAAATGGACCTTAATTCCACCTGTGAAATGAGAAACCAATGGTATAGAAAAGGAATGTTCAGAAAACAAAGCACAGTTCTTGAGAATTGAAAACGTGACAGCAGAAATGAAACACTGAGCAGACGAGTGGACCGTGAAGTGGAAGAACTCTCCCAGGAAGCAGGGCAGAAAGGTAAAGGGAAGGATCGGAGGGAAAAGGCAAGAAAGCAAAGGTCCAGCACAGGAGGCACAATTTGAAAAAAAAAAAAAAGGAAGGGGGAACATTCCAGAAAGAGCAGAAAAGAGGAGAGGAAATAATCCATGAAATCATTCAAGAAAATTTTCTCAAGCCGAAGGTTGTGAGTGCCCAGGGGCAAAGACACTGACTGCCAGCGCAGCAGGGAAAGCAGGCGAGTGGCCATGCTGTCCCCTGAGTTGGTGGCTTGCTTGTATTTCTCCGGGAAGCTGTGAGCAGTCATTCCTCTCCTGAAATGTAGAGGAAGAGAGGCCTCTGAGAGTTGTTGCGAGTTCTAGCAGGTGAGAAGGCTCAGAGGATTGGAGCAGCACCCAAGGAGCACCTGAGCAGCACCCGAGCAGCACCCGAGCAGCCCCCGAGCAGCCCTGCGACCAGTGCAGCTGCACCTTCCAGGGCCTGTGCTCTGGGCACCCCCAAAGCTCCTTACTGAAGCGGGCAATGGCCCCTGGGAGGAACGAGATGTGGGGTCCACCCCGCCACGGCTAACTCTCCCTGGGGAGCTGGAGGAAAGAACTGGCTCCGGGAACAGGGGCAGAAGGGGAGCCAGGCGTCAGGGGCTGTGGCAGAAACAGACCTCCAAGGGCTGCTGCAGGTGGGTGAGGGAGGGGCCCTTTAAATGCAGATCAGCTAAAAGAACAGGTGACACCATAGCATCATCATAGCATCATTCCCCCTTGACCTTTTAAAGCCCTAACATGACGGCACACCTGAATGTGGGGCAGTGACGATGCGCGTTTCCAGGTTGAGCAACCGTTTCGTGTTGACTCTGAGGTTGGGTATGAAGAGACCAAGGCAAGCACAAAATCCCTGGCTATTTGTTTGCCCCACAGGCGGAGGAGCCGAAGGCCTCTCTCCGAGCACGGGATTGATCTGTGATCCCTGAGTCACACGCAGGCGAATGGGAGAGGCTTTCGCATCGGGGCGTTGGAGAGAAGCTCGGGTTTAGTAATAGACGCATGGTGAGCTGTCCTCGATATGATTACTGCCCTCAGTAATTACTATTATTTGCCCTACTCAGATGAATCCAATTAAATAAGAATTGTTCTGTAAGCAGGTTGTTCAGCGGATGGCAGAGGACTCTCTCTGAGTGGGAAGAAAGTCCCCTGGGTTTGTACTGCGTTGGGTGGTTTCCCAAGCAGCCCCACCTAGATTTGGATCCACACGACCCAGTGTGTGCGGAAGGCCAAGCATGAGTCCACCCACTTTACAAGTGAGGAGGCTCAGAGAGGACAAATGACTTGCCCAGCGTCATACGGCAGGAGAAGGTCTGAGGCGAGACTGGGTTGGTTTCCTAGCCCCCATTTCAGACTTTGCTCCACCGCCACTGGCTGGGTTCAGAGAACTTCTTGTTAGGTGTCATTTGTCCTGGGCTGGAGAAGCAGCAGTGGCTGGAAAGAGCAGGAATTTCAGATTAAGTAAAACACTGTAATGCTGGTCCCATGATGGCAGTGAGGCCCGAGGCCTGGCCCCGGAGCCGTGCAAAGCCCGTGAGGCTCCACCCTCTACTGAGCACAGCCAGCCTGCGCTGTAGGGCCCGGGGTGCTTTCTGCATCTGGAAGGAGACACAAGATTCTGCCATCGACATTTCAAAACTAAATGTGGTCTTCCTCCTCACCTATATCTCTATCAGCGTGATGCACAGTCTTCCCTTTCTGAGGTTTGCGTGTAGAGATGAATACTTCTTTTTTAGACAATTAGATTAATGCTATATATATTTCATGATTCTCTTCCCATGATGTTAGTCTTCAAAAATATATTTCAGATGATTCAGTATTCTATCATATGCAAATAACCATTTGCTTGATTTTTGTCTTTGAAAACCATAGACATGAATTAAAATCAGAAAGAATGAGGGACAGACTATATGCATGTACACATTTCCAAGTATGAAAGTCTCTTCTTGAAAAACAACGTGGAAGTAATTCAAAGAAAAAATTACACATACACCCCCAGTTGAGTCTAAAAGGTATTTGACAAAAATTTAGCATCCTTTCCTTAAAAATGCTAAACAATAGATAGGAAAACTATTTAGAAATAAGAACCAACAGAGAATATTTTTCTAACCAGTGTATCTCTAAAATCATATTCATTTAAATCAGGAACTAAACAAGGATGATAATATTATCATTATTATTAAATATTATCTAGCAAATGCAATAAGATCAAAAATATATAAAACCATTTTGAAATTTGGAAAACAAGAAATAAATTTGCCTATTTTTGTCGATGATATGATTATATACTTAAAAAACCCAAGAGATTAGTAAAAGTGACTAGAATTAGTATTTGGTGACATTGCTAGACACAAGATAATTATACAAATATTGGTAGCTTCTCTCTATTCTAGCAATAAGTAACTAGAAATGGAAAGGAATTTATTTATAAAATGTATTATTTATAAATGCATTATTTATAAAATGTAACAAGAAAGAAAATGTCTTACATAAAAACAATAAAAATAATTAAACAGCATATAACTAGACCTGAATAAAGGGAAAGCCATATCCTATTCTTGGATGGGAATACATACATTTTACTCAAAGTACCCTTCCTAGAATTAATGTATAAATTTAATGCAATTCCAAATAGAAGCCTGACAGAGTATTTTTTAAGAGGCAAAGAATTCGATAAAATAATTATAAAGCTTATTTGGAAAAATTAATTGCTAAGAATAACAACTTTTTGAAAAAGAATAGTTGGGGGAGTTTGTATTTCCAGGTCAGGACATGCCAGAAAACCACCACTCTATTCAAATAAATACAGTGTTGGCATAGGAGTAAAAACTACATCTAGAACCAGAGAAAGCAGAAATAGATCACAGTACATTTAAGAATCTAATACATAAAAAAGATGGTGTTTTACTAATGGATAAAGATAGATTAGCTGTTCCTCAATCTTACAATTTATAAAATGACCAATTCTAGATAAAGACTTAAACATCAACAGCAAGACAAAAAAAATCTCATACTAAAGAATTTTTCTTTCTTTTTCAGGAGACTACTTAATAATTTAACAGTAGGTGATTGCTCGGTGCAGTGGCTCACACATGTAATCCTAGCATTTTGGGAGGCCAACATGGAAGGATTGCTCAAGGCCAGGAGTTCAAGACCAAGCTGGACAACATAGTGAGGCCTTCCCCCATCTCTACAAAAAATTTGTTAAAAATAATTTAATAGTTGAGAAAACTGTTTCACCTAAGAATGAAAACTCAGAAGCTATTTTTAAAAATGTATATATAATTGCAATTCAGAGGACAGATAATGGCTTAGTATCTATCATACACAAAGAGTTCTTACAAATTGATGAGACAATTACCCAATAAAAAAATGGACCAAGGATATAGAGAAGCAAAACACGGAAGAGCCAATCCAAGTGACCAAAAAAATTTGTAAAGATTTTCAAACACTCTAGTGGTAAAGGAAATGCAACTTAAAATAGCACTGAGATGATTCTTTACAACTATAAAACCAGCAAAATTTTAAAATAGCAATAACATCTTTTGCTCTTGGGGATATGAGGAAATGAATACCCAATTACTGGTGACAGCTATATTGACAGTCTATCTGGCAACATCTATACAATAATACATATATACCCATTAGCCAGTAATAATTCTTCTGGGAATCTAACGCGTAGACATAGACGCATCAGTACATGAGGCTTTATGTTCAAGAATTGTAGCCCTGGAAAGCTGGAACAAAGTGAATGCCTGTCAGCAGGAGACAGTGGAATAAAGTCTAGTGGTTCTCACCTTAGACTATTATGTAGCTGTTAATAAGAATAAATTACAGTCATGGTTGTTGACTTCGTTGAGAAAACAAAGATGCAAAAATGTTGTAAGATATGACCTTATTTTTGTAAACAATATTATTAAAGCCTGTGTATTCTCGTGTGCTATGGGATGAGCAGGGAGACTATAAATGAGGTTGTTAGCATAGAGGCCTTGGGAAGCTGCTGTACGTGGAGGAGGGAAGGTGCATGGAAGGGTGGCAGAAAAAAAGGGAAAGGAAAAAAATTCCCACCCCAAAAAGAAAAATAAACCAAAGGGAGGAGTGGGTCTGCCATGCTTGGCCCAGGCCCAGGGGAAGCCCAGTGAGCTTTGCCATATGGGTAACAAAGATGCAGCACAGCTGCTTTTTCTCTTTATTTTTTTATATTTATTTATTTTTATTTTTTTGAGACAGAGTCTCACTCTGTTGCCCGGGCTAGAGTGCCGTGGCGTCAGCCTAGCTCACAGCAACCTCAAACTCCTGGGCTCAAGCGATCCTCCTGCCTCAGCCTCCCGAGTATCTGGGATTACAGGTTTCACCACACCCGGCTAATTTTTCTA
>CAUYPO010134657.1:0-18631 GCA_963574435.1 Cheirogaleus major
TCGGGGCCGATGGTTCTAAAGGAAACAGAGTCGCAAGACATTCAGGATGGGATTCGGGGTTTGGAGAGTGAGGATGATGTTCCAGAAGATGACTTCACTCTATTTGAATCAATGTAGATGGTTGTACCGTACTTAAAAAAAATCACACATCCCCTGAAAATAAGCCCTAGGGTGCTTAGCAATCCTGCTAGGGCTTATTTTATGGGTAGGTCTTATTTTCGGGGAAACACGGTAACTTATCCAAACACATACAGACCTGGAAGAAATTCTAGGTTCAATGTTTGTCTTCTAGGTAGAAAGACTCACAGCTGTGGAGGTAGGGAAGGGTTCAAATCCAAGTGTCATTTCCACTTTCTAGCTGGACAATCATGAGCAAGTGAATCAACCCTTTGAACCTTAACGCTTGGGTTTGTTTTTTTTTTTTAATCTAGAAAATGGAGATATTTTAAGTCCTATCTCTCAAAGTCATTGCAAGAATTAAATGAGATACTGTATGCAAAGACTTACTGGGGTCTTGGCACAAAGTTGGTGCTTGAGAAAAAGAGAGAAAGAAAAGCAGAAGCAGGGAGGAAATGATAATTAGCTTAGCTTGATGGTGAAGCCTCTCATCTCTGTTAGATTGTCTGAGTTCAAATCTTGACTCTTACAGGCTGTGTCGTTTGGACAAGCTACCTGTCTTTACCGCCCCTCTGTTTACCTGTAAATGAGGAATAATACAAGTGCATACACCATAGTTCACTGTATGGATTCACTGATATCTTATGATAGTATTCGGGCTCCATAAATTGAGCTCTTAGCAGCAGAGCATTTCAGGTTTGAGTATTTCAGAAGACAGTAGAATAAAAGAGAAGCTAGTCAGAGAAACAGGAAAATATAAAAGGGACCTTAAAAAGGAATATAAATGGGGATCAAAAAGAAAGTAGCTTATTCTAATATTTATCCGGGTCTCTGCGTAAGGCCTCATCTTTCTGTATTTTCTTGCATGTCTCTAAAAAACAAACCTATAAACTTTTCAATCTGCCTGTCTTGGACTTCTTCATGACAATTTGTTTCATTTCGTTTTTTGAATTCAAAGCTAGTGGCAACCAGCAGCCTTCCGCATGGACTTGAAATAAACAAATAAAAGCATGAAAGAATCGCGTCCCCACCCTTCCCACGGAGACTGGAGCTGAACCACCCTTCCCTTAGTAACGAGGCCACACAGATGAGGCCTGCCCCGGGGGCCGGAGGTTAGAGCTCTCAAGCTTTAACAGAAAAACAACAGTAATGAGCTCCAAAATTCAAGATTCCCCACCCTTCCAGCAGATGCCAGACTTTAAACCTAACAAAGACAATGGGTTCTACCAAAAATGGGAGGATTTCTTCTCATCACAAATTTCAGTCTACTTGCTTCTTAAGGTCAGAATTCTTTCCTAGTTATTGGGTATTTGGTAGGCTGAGGCCCTAATTCAATAGGATTGGTGGCTGTATAAAAAGACGAGAAGAGGGAGATATCCCTTTCTTCTTTTTTTTTTCAAGACCTGGTCTCTCTCTGTCACCCAGGCTGGAGTGCAATGGCATCATCACAGCTCACTGCAGCCTCCAACTCCTGGGCTCAAGCGATCCTCCTGCCTCAGCCTCCCGAGTAGCTGGGACTACAGGCACGCGCCACCACGCCCGGCTAATTTTTCTATTTTTTGTAGAGACGAGATCCCGCTCTTGCTCTGGCTGGTCTCTTGGCCAGTCTCTCTTTCGTTCTCTCCCGCACCAAGGAACGGCCAATGAGAAGCTGGCCATCCACAGCCCAGAAGGGAGCCCTCACCAGAACCCAAGAACCTGGCTGTGATGGTACCCTGGTCTCAGACACCACCCAGTCTCCAGGACTGCGAAAAAATACACGTCTGTGGGTTAAGCCACTTTGTCTGTGTTTGTTACGGCAGCCTGAGCTGGCTGGGACGGCTTTCTCCCCAAGTCTCTCTGCTGCGGAAACACAAGTCTTCCGTTTGTTCCTCAAGCTCGTCAAATCCCTAATCGGCCTTAGAATTTGCTATCCCCTACGCCCGGAATTCTCTTGCCGCTCTCTCTATCCTTCAAGCCTTGTCCTTTAAATCCCAAGTCACACGTCACGTCCTCTAAGAACACTCCTGGCCCCCGACAATCCATCTGTTAATATAAGAGGCTTCCCTTTAAGGTATCTCCATGTTGCTTTCCACGGAGGCTGAACTAGTTTGCAGTCCCACCAGCAGTGTAGGAGTGTTCCTATCTCTTAGCATCCACACCAACATTTATTGTTTGGGAACTTGTGTTCATTTTTTATCTTCCTCCTCTTCCAACCAAAACTGTGAAGGCTACAGGCCCTTCTCTCATGTCCACTCCCTGGGGTGAGAATGGACAGAAGACACATGGAGGATTCTCTTGGCTACAGAGTAGAAGAGAAAACAGACTACTGTCCTCTGGGTTGTGTTCTCCAGGGGAGTGAGATGCGTTAGAAGTGCACTGGGTGGGAGAAGGGAGAGGACTTCTGAGAGAGTAAGGGGACAGGGAAAGGACAGGCCCTAAAGAGAGCTCCTTTGTGGTAGGAAAGCAAAACACTTCCAGGACTTAAGAGTTTTTAGATAATTCATTCACTCATGCAACAAATAATTATGGGAAAGCTGGTATATGCCAGATACTGTTTTGGGTGCGTGGGACCTATCAGTGAACAAAACAAAGATTCCTGCCCCCTTGTAGCCTTCATGCTAACAGGAAGACATTACATAAGCAATAAACACAATGCATAAGTACATTATATCCAAATAAATATATTATACACGAAATACAGCTTTTTTAAAAATAGGTTTTCAGTGGGAATGACTTCATCTGCTGTTACTAAAATCAGAGTTCTCTTCTCTCGGTTTTCTTAGCTCTTTTAAGTTTTCTTTCACCTTGGCTTCCTGTTTCTTCCCCTGGGAAGGAAACACTCCCTTTGTAGAAATCCATCAAGTATAATTTCTAGGAAGTCACTGACAGAGTACGATGACTAAATATATTATTTAATTAATATCTTTGATCTCTGAAAAGCTTGCTTTTTAACTGGATTTTAATGAACTTCCCCACACTGGTTCAGAAAATATATTTAAAATATATTGGCTAAAACCAAATTAAAACACACAGGTCTTCAATTAGAAACTCAGTAGAATAAACCTACTGCGCTGGGCATGGCACTTAGTAGAGAGAGCCATGAGCCCCACTGATCATGATCTAAAATCCCCAGACCTCCTCAGTTATGAATAGGGGTGAGACAATAAAAAGTGCTCAACTGTGAGGAAGGCAGACATTTCAATTCTCCCTTTGCTACATTAAACAATACAGCCTGCAATCTAGAGAGACAGGAGGAGAAAGCCAAGTAAGAAATAATGACTTCAAGTATGTAGGCTCACAATTAAACTCTAACCCCAGCCTGCAGCAGCTGAGCATATACAATTCCAACTGGATTTAATGGGATCCTCTATTTGAATCTCTTTTGGAAGGGACTCTTTAAGGTCTTCTGGGTTTATCGTTTTAGAAAAAAAAAATCACTTGGTTCATATTGAGAATTAAAGGATATACTTTAAGAGAGAGTATAAATGAATTATCAAACTACTTCTCCACCCCAACCCCAGGCCTATACATAGTTTCTATTTTCAACTTCTTAAATTAGAAAAACAAAAATTAGTAGCTGTGGACAGTTGAAAATTTAATGAAAATTGAATTAGAAGACAATATAGGTGACAACCAGAAATCATCCACAGGATGTATAGCAACACCCTTCAGCCTTGTTACAACTAACATTTCTAAGAGCAGGCCACACTCTCTGTCCTCACTCTGTCTCCCCACTGGCTCCATCTCCATTCTGCTGCCACTGCTCTGGTGACCTGTCCTCTCTGAGGTTATAATGACAATGACTCCATCAGTCTTCCTCTGGCTCAGACTCAACATTCTACACCTTTGGTCTCATTTCTTGGCTCCTGTGACACAGTGTTTTCCTAGATCACTTTGTGTGGTCCCTCATCAGATTCCTTCTCTTCTTTTCCTAATTTTTAAAATAGAGGCAGAACCTCCAAATCCAGTTTTTGGTCCTCTTCTCTTCAATATTATTAATGAGAACTTCATAGTTCTCATTATCATGCTTTAAGCCTAGAACTTTTCTTAAAGCTCCACATATGAATACACAACTATCTGGTAAACGTCTACAAATGGATGGCCTCCTGCTTGTCAAGTTCAAAAGTCTGAAACAGAAATTAACTTTCTTTTCCTTTTCCTACCCTTCCTATGTTTAAAATATCCTCTATGTTCTTTCAGTCTTTTGAGCCAGAAAATTCAGTCAGAATCATTTTCATGCTCTTCTTATCTGTCATTCCCTACATTTAATCACCCATCAAATCTAATATGTTCTGTTTTAATAATTTTATATTTCCATTCTCGGTTCCACCTGACATATTTAGGCTCATCTGAGACTTTCTGTCTGGATTATTACAACAGCCTTTTGACTGGAATTCCTTTCTCACTCCCTTTCTTTCTTTAAGAAATATTGATCTATTTCATATTATGTACCCATGTTGTTCTAAGATTTTGGGGTGGAATACAAAAAGAATTAGACTAGTCTCCTTCAAGGAGCTCACGGTGCATTGGGAAAGAAGGATGTGACTAATATCTATTTTGTATACTATGATGAGCACTGTATATATGAACACAGTCCTAGGTGGCCCAGAGAAAGGCATGGTTAATTTTACTTGCAGGAGGTAGAAAGAGGGAGTTAAGAAGGGGTTAGACATAGAAGGTGGCTTTGGGGCTGGGATTTGGGGATGGGTAGGATTTCACCAGATGGAGAGTCATGGAGAAAGACATTCCAGTTCAAGAGGACATTTTGTCACAAAAGCACTAAGGACTGTGAGGCATGCAATAGGAAGACATGAGGCTGGAATGTGGGTTGGGCCAGATGGTGAAGTGCCTCCAATGAGGCGTGTGGGTTTTGTTCTATAGTTTGGAACTATCAGTTTCACTTCCTACATTGAATACAATATGAAGTTCTGAGTAGAATCAATCAAATAATACTTGCATCTAATTTATTTTATCTAAGTCCATTGGCCTTGCCTTATTTCTAGCTCTATTCTTGGGGGTCTTTAGTCAAATTTTTCTTTATAAAAATGAGAACATCTCTGTATCCCACCCTCACCATTTAACTAATGATTTTTATTACCTTTCTTATAAAAAACAATGGGATTGGCAATGTATGCCAATATTAGGATCTGTGTGCCAATTTCCTAGAAGATAATATATATATAGTTATATATTTTTTTCATTTAATTTTCCCTAAATTCCTGTGATAAACCTCCCTATCCAGAAATTTTGCTTGCTTGCTATTTTAACTTGGCTACTAGAGAATGGAGATATATTTCCATATTGGTTTAGCCTCAAATAACATTATGAGTGAAAAATTATTTCTGCCACTCATTTCTGCCCCAAGGGATGTAATGAAAGCAGTCAGAACACCTGTCACTGAACTTGGATGTGGAGGATAAGCAAAGCTCTCCACATTTTCCTGTTCAGGAGTTGCCACATATCCTTAGTGGGTCCTAGGCTGCTTAAGCTTTTGAAATACCCCACATAGAGAAAAGGGTACAAAAGCAAGGTTGCTAATATCTAACTGTTGCCTTGAGTAGAAAATAAATTGGATTGCAGAATAGTCCTTTGTCTGGTTTCAAAATGTCTCTTGGTGTTTGAAAATGCTGTCTCGTTATTTATTACACAGAATCATAGCAGGCCTATCTTAGAAAAGGGAACATCCTTAATTTTGGAAAGGTTTTAAAACAGGCTCTCACTACCTCTCACCCAGATTACTGTGTTTACAGACTAACTGATGATTTCCCTGCTTCCTGTCTCTCTTCTCCAGTTTATTTTACATTCTGCTTTCCAATTTTGCTGTCTAAAATGCACATCTGCTGTCTCTATGTTTAAACAATTCAGTATATTTCCCGTTATTCATGGAATAAAGCCCCAAACTGCTTGGTATGGCCTACCCATCTCTCCAGCCTCATTCCCCATCTTGACCCAACAACAACACATAAAATTTCTAGGAATAACTTCAAAAATATGTAGGAGCTGTATAATTTGTGCCTCTATCAGAGACTCTTGACACAGTGTTTATGGAGCCCACGAATTGATTTTTGAAGGTCCTTGAATATCCTGGAATGAATGTTCATTTTGAATAAGGTATATATTATAGCATTTTCCTTTGAGACAGGGTCTCTCTCTCTGTCACCTAGGCTGGAGTGCAGTGGCATCATCATAGCTCACTGCAGCCCCGAACTCCTGGGCTGAAGCGATCATCCTGTCTCAGCCTCCAGAGTAGCTGGGACTACAGACACATGCCACCATGCCTGGCTAGTTTTTTGTAGAGGTGGTGGTCTCACTATTTTGCCCAGGCTGGTCTTGAACTCCTAGCCTCAAGTGAGCTTCCCTCCTTGGCCTCCCAAAGTGCTGTGATTACAGGCATGAGCCACCACATCCGGCAAATTATAGCATTTTCTAGGGGGAAAAGCTCGATATCTTTGATAAGATTTTCAAGTGGGTCTTTAAACTCTAAAAGGTTAAGAACCACCATATGTCTGTTAGAAGCTGGGTCATAGATAACTGAAATTAATAGAACAAAATGCAAAATAAGACTGGATGACAGTGTTGTAGAGTCTGATCATCATGTATAGAACCTCATTTATACAATGTAGAAACTGAGGCCTAGGGAAGTGTAGTGTCTGGCCTGAGATCGTTCCGTTCACACGTTGAACACAATTTAGATTTAATTGTGCAATGTCTTCTCTATTGTTTTCTTTTACATGTTTATTTTAGTTTTTTCAATTAGAATAGAGTGAAAACCACTTGAAAGCAGCAACTGTACCTTAAAATGATGATTATAATGATGACAATAATGACAATAAAGATGATTTTGGAGAAAATAGTGAATAAGTAATGTCTAAGGTCATAGGGTAATTGTTAGAGGGTTTCAAACCAAAATATAAGAAATATACTTTGTTGAACAGTAATTTTTTAAATATAGAGAGCACTCAATTTACTTCTTAAAAATATTGGATAATGAGAATTTACTAATTTAAATTAAATACATTCAATAGGTCAGGCAATTTCCAATTAAGTGTGAGTTTTTAAAAAAATAAAATACTCTTGAAATGATGGATCCAGTAATTTGCAGATCAGAGAACACTTGTTTTTCATATGGTACTCAATTGATTTACAAATTGATTACAGAAGGAAGCTGAAATTTACCTAAGATATCTTTTATTAGCCTATAGGAAGCAGAGGAACTTGCTTTACATTTTTGTTTAACCCTTATCAGGTAGTTCAAATCTCATTGTATATTTTACTGATTTATAACAGGTTTTAGAAATAGTTTTATTTTGTTAGAGAACTGAAGTGCCCTCTACTGTTTTTTTTATGTCATTACAGTCAACTATCTGTCAAAATACAAAATTTAATAGAAAAGTTGTCCGTATAGAAATAAAAGCAATAGTTCATTTCTGATAAAGATAAATTAAACTATAGCTTCTACTTATAAGAAAGAAAATTATTATTAAGTATTAATATTTTTGAAGCACTTTCAAGTTTTATAAGTTGATCAGTAAATAAAATCTCAAATATTTGCCTTAATCATATTTTTTCACTTATATTTTATATTAAAAATTCAAATTCCACTGTATGAAAAACACTTCTAGCATTTGGCATTGGTTTCAATTCATTTTATACAGCCTAAATATTTTTTTACTATGTTGACTAGTATCTTTTAAAAAGATGCATAAAACAGATGTTTCCAATTTATTCAGAAACACAAAATAATTAAGAAGGGCCAATTATAGATCTCTGAATGTAATTAATTAAATTCGCTACTGATAAAATTTCTCCTCTTGATAAGATGTCATGTGATTAACATTCTGACTAACCTAAAAATAGAATCATCTTACAAGTTTACATATTTGCTTGTTTTAAACTTCAGTTTTGACTAAAAACCATGCATATTATTTCTAGTTGTTAAAGGAATTCAAGTTAGCTCTAATTCATTTCAACCACTATTACTAATAGCATCATTTAAAAGATAAATAAATGTCATTTCCTAGTCTTAACATTTCAGTTATCTACATGCTTAGAGTTCTAGGATCTGTAGAGAACATTCTTTTACAAATCCATAAATATAATTATTTCAGAAACATTTCTCTCTTTCTCACTTTTTCATAGGACTTTTCCATCAGTGCCAAGGTTTTAAAATTTTTCTAGCTGTTGGTAGCTATTCAGTTCTTGCACAAAGACACAAATCTTGGCTGCTGGCCTTTTGGCATCTGCTAATATTTTCATAGACCTCAACTGAACTTTCAGTCTGTTCATGGAGCTTCAGAGGCTGACAATAGAAACAGCTCAGCTCCTATTGGTCTTTCTCACCCTTCACTTCTAACCTCTTTCCATAAGCCACTTGAAAGTACAGTACTCAGCAGTTCAGGGATAGAGAGGGAGAAGATGAAAATCTATGTTCCCTCCATAACACTTTGGGTCTCCATTTTCTTTTCATCCAGAGAAAAGCAAATTAAACAAACAAACATTAAAAAATGGTAATAATATAGCCTTCATGTAACTAAGATTGATGTTGGGTGTGTCTTGATCTTATAATGCAGTCATGCAAGCTGCTTCTGTTGTGCCAGAATTAATCTGTAGAAGCAGACATAAAAGTTCATTCAGAAAAAGGAAAATGGCTTAGCAGTGTGGAGCAGAAGCAAGAAGTGCCTGACAGAGAGTAGGGAGCTCACACTTAACAGAGCTCCAGAACTCTTGAAATTTGCCATAATGCATGGGTCCTTCTTAGGCCTATAAATCAGGCACTTTTTTGCCTTTTCTGAAGCACTGGGAAGAATGACTTTCAGTTGCTTTTCCTGACCCTCACTAACTCTTCTCCAAGGGCAGAAGCATGGCCTGTGGTGGCTTCTTGGATCCGGCTTCCCTAAATTCAGCCTATCTGGATCAGAGCTCAGA
The DNA here is from genome assembly GCA_963574435.1 of Cheirogaleus major. Lineage (NCBI taxonomy): Eukaryota > Metazoa > Chordata > Mammalia > Primates > Cheirogaleidae > Cheirogaleus > Cheirogaleus major. The sequence goes on from CAUYPO010134657.1 coordinate 9,025, forward strand.
CTGTCTCAAGGTAGTTGTGAAGGCCACTGGCCTTGCACAGCAGCCATTCTGGCTGGGTGGGTAACTCTCCCTCAGGTAGGTTGCTCAGGGAGGACGTATCATGGCTGCTGATCTAAACTATGGTCTTCACTCAAATCCTATTGGTAGTGAAAATGTTATGCGGCCATCTGGAAGATGTTAGAGGGCCAATTTATTATAGTGCCATTTGTCCCTGATATATTTCCCCCATGCTCAAAGGCCAGTTGTATTATCATCTAGTGAGCCTGTAGGGCCAATAAGCTTTGGCACATACATATTATAAACCCTGTTTGCCAATGAGTTTTTAACCATGCTATACCGAGTGTATTCTGCAATGTGTGCTGTTTAATTTGCTGTGGGCTCTCTTTCTGACATTTATTTTGTGTTCTAGCAAATTTTTCGGACCTATAGTGTCTAACAAAAACATATTGCAATTGGAAATGTGGAACCAATTGCAAATAAAGGAAGCTTATTAAGATGGATATTAAAATCCAAGTTTTGCACGGCCTTTATAGAAGTGTTCGCAGGAACACAGAATAAAAATAAATGACAATTTGGGATTGGCAGAAGTTCTTTACTGTTCTGAGGATCATTATACACTTTATGGAAGCCCAGGAAGATTGACTTACAACCATATCAGTATTAGGTCGAAGACACTGTGGCTGGCTTCCTAGGATCTGAAGAGGAGGGAAAAGCAAGTGTTGGATGCCACAGGCAGCCCATTTCCTTAGGAATGAGCTATCCTGTCTGAACCCTTGAATTAGCCATTTCTCCTGGAAGCCTTGGTTCCTTTCAGTGAGGACTAAGTAGCTCATTGCTCCTCTGATTTTTGCTTCTTGGCTTTTTCAGGAAAGAGAGGTAAGAAATCTCTCCATATACACACACAAACACACACACACACATATACACATGCATACCAATAGACAGAGATATACATACATATAGATGCACAATATATGTGCACATAAACATTCATGTACATATTTTAGAAATGATGAGTTCACACCAATACCTCCAGTTCTGATCCATTCCCAAAAGATTATTTCTTGCCTTCCAGCATTCCATATTTATATGTCCCTTCCTTTACAGTGAGAACTTTTAACAGCATCAACACATTTACTCATTTTTTCAGCCCTTTAGTATGCCTAAAATATGTTGAGAATTGCTTTGCCCAGGCCATCACAATAAAAAATTTACCAAAAAGAGTTTGGGATTTGTTTGCAGTTTTTCCTTTTCCTCTTCCCCAAGAATGAAGGCATTTCAGTAAATACTATGTGTTTAAATTACTTTAGATTAGTGGTTCCTTCCTCCTTCCCTTCCTTCCCTTAAATATGGCTATGGTATTCATTTAAAATATAATTAGGTTTATAAGCCACTTGAATGTACAGTGAATGTAATTAATTAAATTTACTAATAAGAAAAAAAATCTCCCCCTGTTAAGATGTCATGTGATTAACATTCTTAGTTTCCTTTCACTTTTAGAACTTCCTTATTATTCTTATCGATTTTATTTTTAGACTATGTAGAATATTAATATGCTTTCAAAAGTCAAACTATACAAAAAGAGGGAAAGGGGGGAAAGGCAACACTCGTAACCTAAACATTTGTACCCCCATAATATGCTGAAATAAATAAATAAATAAGGTATAATTGGAGATGTGTCACTTCTTCCTGTATTCCCTCTATCCGATGTCCCCAACCCCTTGTAGGCAACTAACTTGACTGCTTTCTGGTTTGTGCTTCCTGTGTTTCTTTTTTGTAATAATAAACCATTATATACATTAAAATTTTCCCCTTCTTTAATACACAAAAGTTAGCTATACTACATGTGTTTTGCATTTTGCATTCTGCCTTATTCTGTTTTATAACTGCATAGTACTCCGTTTTGTGTGTGTACCATAGTTTATTCAACCAATCTTCTATTCTTGACTATTACTGTTCCAGCAAGTGTTACAGCCAGTGTTACAGCGATTGACAGGGGAAAGAACCGAGCGGCACACGGAGAGTTGGAGAATAGCCTTTATTCCACCAGCAGGCTCAGCATACCACCAACTTCTGAGTTCCCCTTCCTTGCTCTCCTCCAGTTTTTATACCCTTGGCAGGATTCAAAAAGCATCCAATCAGCAACAAGCTTTAACATCCAATTAGCAACAAGCTTTAACATCCAATTGGCAGTGGGATTCAAAAAGTATCCAATCAGAATCCTGCGAGCAGTGTGGTCAAGGACGAGGGCCTCACCCACACACCCAATCTAGAAGCGGCAGCGGCAGGGAGGCCCTGAGTGGCCGGGTCCCGGCGCCCAACGGTCGGTCAGAGAAGGGCGCTGCACTTCGGAGAGGTAATGACCATTTTCCCTGTCATTACAAATAATACTCTATGAATAACTTTGTTCATGTGTGTTTTCATATTGTTGAAGATGTATGTTCAGGATCAATTCATAGAGATATTTCTTGTGTTGAGACTTGGTTATATATAGCTTAAAGAATGTGAAATTCCCCTCCATGCGGCTATACCATTTTCCAAATCCATCAGCAGTGTGTGACATTATCTGGTTCTTCACTGTATCATCAATACTGTGTATTGTCAACTTTTTAAATTTTCACCAATTTGGCAGGTAAAAAATGAACTTAATTGTAGTTTTAGTTTGCATTTTATATGGATTAAATTACATATCTTTTTATATGATTAAAGGTAATTTTTATATCTCTTTAATTTTTTTTGTTCAAGTCTTTGCCCATTTTTTTAAATAAGGTTTCTATAGGTATTTTTTTCTCACTTTTAGAAAGTTCTCAATAAATTAAGGAGTTAACTCTTTATCTGTGACATATGCTGTGACTATTTTCTTCCACTTTGTCAAACGTTTTTGACTTAGTTAATGGTGTTTTTTAGGCCTCGCAAATATTTGTATCATGCAGTCAAATTTACTAACATTTTCTTTTATTATGTCTTGGATTTTAGTCGTAGTTAGAAAGTCTTTCCTTACACACCAGTTTTAGAGGAATTCACCCATGTTTTCTTTGGTATTTGTATAGTTTTACTTTTTATATTTATATCTCTGATCCATTTGCAGTTTATTCTTGAGTGTGATGGAATGAATGGATCTGCTTTTATCTTTTTCCAAATGGCTACTCAGTAGTCCTGACACTGTGTCTTAAACAGAGCATCTCTTTTCCAGTGATTTGAGATATCACTTTTGTCATATACTAGGTTTTTATATGTAGTTGGATCTACTTCTGGAGATTTTATTTTATTCCATTGATCTGACAGTTTATTCCTGTGCCCATACCATACCATTCAATGAAAGAGCTCTGTAGCACATTTTTATACCTGGGAATAGTTCTGCCCTGCAGCCACTACTACCTCTCACAGATCTTCATATTTAATAATTTCCTAGCTATTCTTGTGTTTATTTTTTATTTTTAGCTTTTAATAAAACTAGATTTTTAATCAATATGAGGATGGCGTTTACTATATCATTAATAAATCATACTAAACCTGGATTATGAAAACTGCTTTTATAAACAGAAGGGGTTGATGACCATTTTATTCTTGCCTGTGAAAAATAATTTGTTTCTCTATACAAGTATAGAAGCAAATTATTCCAGTTTAACATAGCCTTGAAAAAACATTAACTTATTTTATTGTGTTATTTCTAATATCTCCCTATTCTTACTCTTCCTCTCTCACCAGCACCCCCACCCCCACACCCCAACCACCAAGGAAGGAGGAAACCATGCCACCACCATGTTTTGTGGCTTCTGCTTCACAGACATGGAATTTGCAGTTGAAAACAACATTTTACTTCATCACTCTTTGGATTAATAGAACTCTCAATTGTGTCTATTCATGGCCCTAAAACTAACAAGGCAACTGTAGTCTACTGCCTCTGCCTTGGGATTGCGTCTCTATAGAAGGCCAGAGGAGATTGACTCAACCTAGATTCCATCATGGTAATTCATGCTGGTTTAAATTAGGGTAAGCAAAATTAAGGTCAATTTCACCTACTTAAAACCTGTGTTTCAAAAAATCATATCTGAGGACTTCAGTGGCCCAGGAAGGTCCATAAGGTCTTAAAACTCTGAATCCTGTAGAACTTGTTTATCATGATACAGAGTACATATTCTTGTTTCTGACATAAATTAGCATATTAAAATTTATCTTCCCCATGAGATTTCATTAAAAACAGAGCCATTTTCTCCATTAATTATGGAAAATGTTTTGTAATCTCAAGGATAACCACAAAGAATAGTTGATCAATAGAATTTTATACTCCATTGACATAGTCCAAAGCTTCAAAAAAATGTAGCTCAAAAGATGTATCATACCAACTTAGATTCTCAATTTTATGTGGCTATGACAAGCCAATGGACCATTTCATGAAGGCTTAACTTTTCAATCAGAAGAGATAGCCCTCAATGCCAGAAATTAGAAAACTTTTATTTTAGAAACTTTTGTGATTATTCTTGGTGTTGAAATTTTTAAGCATTTCACTAGCATTTCACTATTTGAATCTCTTCTTTTATGAATTATCATTTGATATATTTTACCATTTTTCTATTAATGTCTCTATCTTAATTATATAAAAGTGCCTCACATATTATGACTATTAATTCTCTTTGTGGGGTAAGCTTGCAGTTGTTTCTCGAAATTATTTGTTCTCTTATTTTGTTTGGCATATTTTGATATGTAAGATTTTAATTATTTTTGTTTGTATTAGTCCTTTTTCTTTTGGATTTTTAAAAATTGCTCTAATGCTTAGAAGGTTTCCCCCCACTTTCAGATCATATATATATTCATCTAATTGGCCTTTTAAAAATATTTAACTCTTTAATCCAGCTACAGTTTACTTTGCAATATGGTATATGGTAAAGATCTAATATTTTTCCCAATAGTTAACCAACTGTTCCTAGTGCTATTTACTGAATAATTTATTCTTTATCTATTGGTTTATAATTATCTTTCTCATATACATGATTTTATATGTAGGCTCTTTTTTTATTTCATTAATTTGTCTATTCTTGAGGTATTATTTTTTCATTTTAATTTTTGTAGCTTTGAAAAACTTTTCAATAGCTGGGTATGGAAAGTCTTCTTCAATATACTTCTTTCCAAACTTTCTTGACTATTTTCACCTATTTTCTCTCACCTATTTTTTAACAAATAGAACAACTTGAATTTAATTTAATCAATTATTTGTCCAGAGCCCACCATATTTATTAATTTCATTTCATGTTTGTAGCATGGGTTTGTAGTTTCAAAGTTGGTAGTTCTCTTCATGTCAGTCTTCACTGTACTACTACTTGTATATTTCTGTAGGTCAGATGTCAGTTGCCATGGCTGGTTTCTGCCCTGGTTTCAGAAGGCTGAAGTCAAGGTGTTATCAGGGCTGGGTTGCTTTTTGAAGGCTCTGGGGATGAATCAGCTTCCATGATCATACCGTTTGCTGGTAGAATTCCACTGTCTGTGGTGGTAAGACTGAGGTCCTCTTTTCCTTGCTGGCCATATGCTGAAGGTTGGTCTCAACTTCTAGAATCTGCTCCCTTTTCTTGACTAGCAGCCCCCTCCCACATCTTCAAAGACAGTAATGGCAGGTGGAACCATTTTAATACCCTGAATATCTCTGATCTCCTCTTCTACCTCATTTCTCCTCTGTTCTCTACTTTCGCTACATCGCTCTCACCCTGTGTGTTTACTTTGCATATGAAATTTAGGATCAACTTATCTAGCTCTATAAAAACAAAATGCAACGGAATTTTTATTGGGATCAGATTACATTTATAAATTAACTTTAGGGAGAACTAACATCTTGATGATGTTGAGGTACGCTAATAAAGATGAGATGTCTTCCCATTGTTTTGCTCCTATTTCTACGTCTTACAGAAGTATTTTATAGTATTCTTTACATAGGTTCTGAACATTTCTTGTGACATTTGTTCCTAATTATTTTATCTTTTTTGTTACCATTTGTTGCCATGGTTTTTTGCATACATTATATCTTCTAACTGGTTTTTATTTGTGTATATGAATGCTACTTATTTGTACATGCTAATTTTACATCCTGCTACCTTACTGATTTTTTAAATTATTCATCTAAATCGTTTCATTTTATCATTTATTTTCTGAGATTTTTCATGTATACTATGATGTAATCTATAAATACAGATAATTTATTTCTTATTTCACTACTTAAGTACTTCTGGTTGTTTACTTTTGTCTAATTGAATTGATTCAGTATTATCTTCAGACAATGCCAGATACTAGTGGTGATAGTGGGCATCCTAACCTAGTGACTGACCTCAGTGGGAATGCCTCTAATATTTCCTAATTAAGGAAGGATATCGGCTATTTATTACTATTTTTCTATAAGTTTATACTAAGAATGAGTGTTGCATTTTGCCAGTTTTTAGCATCTATAAAGAAAATCATCATTTTTCTCAATAAGCTTATGAAAATGGTAAATTATATTAATTTATTTTCTAAAATCGATCCATTTCCAGTGTTAACTTTATTTGGTCATAGTGTTTTGATTTCTTAATAATAGTCTTAATAATAGTGTTGTCAGTCTGTTCTCCAGTATTTTATTAAAAATTTTATTGTATCAGTCTCCATAGAGATATTGGCTTATAGTTTTTTAAACTATCTTTATCAAGTTAAGATATCAATGTTAAACTTACTTCATAAAAAGAAGCTGAAAGGTTTTTTTGATTCTTTAGAGTCTGAGACACTTTATGTAGGTTCAAGATAGCCTGCCCTTTAAAGGTTTGGTAGAATTCTCTTCTGTGTGATCATCTGGGCCTGGTACTATTATGTGGGGTAGCAAGAAAATTTTTTCTATTTCTATACAAATTGATCAAAGTTTTTTTTATCTCTACTGGGATCAGTTTTAGTCACAGATATTTGCCTAAAAAGTATCTATTTCCTAGAGGTTTTCAAATTTATTTGCATAAGTGTATGCAAAAGTAGTTATTTACAATTTTACAAAAATTCCCCTTGTATCATAATTATTTCTGTGTAACTTCTTATTTTGTATATTTGTTATTTCTCCCCTTTTATAGATTAAATTATCTGGTGGTTTGTCTATTTTTATTTTCTCAAGAACCAAGGTTTTGACTAAATTGACCTACTGCTTTTCTCTTCTCAACTTCATTAATTTCTGCTTTTATATGTAATAATCTCTTCCTTGTATTTTCATTTCATTCACTTATTTTGTTTTTTGCTTAGTATTTTATGTTGGGAATTTCATTCATTTATTTTTATTGATTAATTTTTATTGATATATGTATATAGGGCTACAAATTTTTCTCTAATCATTGCTTTAAATGTATCCCATGATTTCTTTTTTTTTGTATTTCAGAATATTACAGGGTACACTTTGGTTACATATATTGCTTTTGCATCACCCAAGTCAGGGCTATAAGCATGCCCATCCCCAGAGTACACCGCACCCATTAAGTGTGAATTTACCCATCCCCTTTTCACCCCTCCCACCTGCTTGACACCTGATAAATGTTACTTCCATATGTGACCATAAGTTTTGACTGATTAGTACCACTTTAATGGTGAGTACATGTGGTGTTTGTTTCTCTATTCTTGTAATACCTTACTTATAAGAATGGGCTCCAGCTCCATCCAGGATAATACAAGAGGTATTAGTTAACCATTTTTTCTGTCTGAATAGTACTCCATGGTGTGTGTGTATGTGTATATATATATGTATATATATACATATATATAATATGTATCATATTTTATTAATCCATTCATGGATTGATGGGCACTTCAGTTGTTTCCACATATTTGCAATTGTGAATTGTGCTGCTATAAATATTCAAGTGCAGATGTCTTTTTTATAAAATGTCTTTTTTTCCTTTGGGTAAATACCTAGTCGTGGGATTGCTGGATCAAATGGTAGGTCTACTTTCAGTTCTTTGAGGTATATCCATACTACTTTTCATAGAGGTTGTACCAGTTTGCAGTCCCACCAGCAGTGTATGAGTGTTCTATCTCTCCACATCCACACCAACATTTGTTCTTTTGTGACTTTTTAATAAAAGCCATTCTCACTGGAATTAAGTGATATCACATTATGGTTTTGATTTGCATTTCCCTGATGATTAGAGATTTTGAGCATTTTCATATGTTTCTTGGACATTAGTCTATCTTCTCTTGAAAAGTGTCTCTTCACATCTTTGCCCACTTTTTCACGGGGTTGTTTGATTTTTTCTTGCTTATTTTCCTGAGTTCTATATAGATTCTAGTTATCAGCCTTTTATCAGACATGTAGCATGCAAATATTTTCTCCCATTCTGTAGGTTGTCTATTCAGTCTCCTGATAGTTTCCTTGGCTGTGCAGAAGCTTCTTAATTTAAGCAGGTCCTATTTATTTATTTTTGTTGTTGCTGTGATTTCTTTTGGGGTTTTCTTCATAAATTATTTGCCTAGGCTGATGTCTATGGGAGTTTTTCCAACATTTTCTTTTAGAATTCTTATGGTTTAATGCCATAGCTTTAAGTCTGTTATCCATCATGAGTTGATTTTTGTGAGAGGTGAGAGGTGCGGATCCTGTTTCAGTCTTGTAAATGTGGCTATCCAATTTTCCAAGCACCATTTATTAAATAGGGATTCTTTTCCCCAGCGTATGTTTTTGTCTGGTTTGTCAAAGATTAGATGGCAATATAAGGATGGTTTTATATCTGGGTTTTCATTCCTGTTCCATTGGTGTATTCTATGTTCTTTTGCCAGTACCATGCTATTTTGGTTACTATATCCTTGTAGTATAGCTTGAAGTCTGGTAGATTGATGCCTCCCAATTTTTTCTTTTTATTTAAAGTTGCTTTGCCTATATGGATACTTCTATTGTTCCATACAAAGGGCAGAATTATTTTTTCTATATCTGTGAAAAATGATGTTGGTATTTTAATAGGAATTGCATTGAATCTGTAGATCACTTTGGGTAGTATAGACATTTTAAAAATATTGATTCTGCCAATCCATGAGCATGGTATGGTTTTCCATCTGTTTTTATATCCTCTGCAATTTCTTTTATCAGTGCTTCGTAGTTCTCCCTACATAGGTTTCTTACCCCCTTAGTTATTAATATATATATTCTTAAGTATTTTATTTTCTTTGATGCTATTGTGAAAGGTATTGCATCCTTGATTTGATTCTCAGCTTGACTGTTACTGGCATATATGAAAGTTACTGATTTGTGTACATTGATTTTGTAGCCTGAGACTTTGCTTCATTCCTTTATAAACTCCAGGAGTCTCTTGTTTGAATATTTCAGGTTTTCTAAATATAAGTTCATATCATCAGCTAAGAGCAATAGTATGACCTCTTCTTTCCCCATTTGAATAACCTTGATTTCCTTTTCTTGTCTGATTGCTCTGGCAAGGACTTCCAGCACTATGTTGAATAAAAGTGGCGATAGAGGGCAACCTTGTCTGGTTCCAGTTCTAAGCGAGAATGCTTTCAATTTTTCTCCATTCTGGATGATGTTGGCTGTGGGTTTGTCATATATGGCTTTTATCATTTTGACATATGTCCCATCTATGCCTATTCTGTTAAGAGTTCTTATCATAAAAGATTG
>CAUYPO010134659.1:0-17027 GCA_963574435.1 Cheirogaleus major
CTATAGCCCACCTTTTAAAGATATAGAAATCACACTGTTTTACCAAGGAAACAGAACTTGTATGAAATTAAAGTGTGTTATATAGGAGGATTGGTTGTTTAGCTAGACAAATACAGAAACAGGTACATTTTTTTGAAACAAGTAACATTTGATGTCTGCTGTCAATTTCCTGGATTCTGCCTATCATTTGGGCTAAGGGTTGACACTTCAAAACCGAGTGCAATTGAAGCCCATCTCCATTCTGCCATTGTTGGTGTGCATTGGCAGGTATCTTTCTGACAAGTGTCATCCGCCCTTTCCTATATAATGGTATTTCTTGTTCCTTCTGGGCATTTTGCCTCTGGCATCTTTCTCCAGTAACTTCTTGTTTCCTTCTATGACCAATTTTTTGAAAACTGTATTGTTTCTGATTTCTTTCTATGAGGGGAGAGCGGGGGAAATGTGGCCTGTAGAAATATCATTTTCATAAGGACATGCCATCTGTAGGTCAATGATGGAGTATAGGTGATGGAGGTGCTGGACTTGAAGAGAAAGGCACTACGTGGTATAAAAAAGAGAGACAGGCCTCAGCCACTTTTGAAGTAGCTCCTCTTCAATAAGGAAATGACAGCCAAGTTTTCCAATTGGCATGGCTTTCTAGGGTTGACTTTCCTTGTTTGCTTTCCCAGATTTGCTTCCTGTGGGGGCAAGCTAAAACCTCCACCTGACATTTCTAGAGTAGCTATTTTGTTCTAGGACATAAAGTAGGACATCTGTAGGCAATCAATGTAGCTTCTTCATCCAGGTATATAGGCACAGCTGTAAGTAGAAATCCCTCTGTGAGTCTGATGACATTACTATAATTTTACTTAGTTTTTTTTTTTCTGATTTTACATAAATATTTTAGTGGGAAAATCAGAGAGAACGTATCAGACATTGCTATCTTGCCACCCTAACCTGCCATTAATAATTACTTATGTGTCACGTTCTTCTTTTTTCCTCCTATTGTCTGCTTTTTAAGAGTTTTGGTGCTTATTAATACCCACCCCGTGTTTCCCCTGGGATAATGTGTTTTTACTCCTGAACAGAATTAATCCTGTCATGTGAGCAGCTGCTTAATGGTGTACTGCCACCCACAACAACTTTCATTTACCTCGGAGATTATCATCATCACTTGCTGAATAAGGACAAAGGTTATCAGGATTTAGGTTCAGTAATCTGGCTTCCTTCTTATAAGATCCACAAGAATGGGCACCCTGTAATTCTTGCTCAATTCTGTTTTGCCAGCATTGGCATAATGCCTGACATATAATAGGCAATTAATAAATATGTTGAATGAATTTTTTATGTTTCTGAAAAATGTATCTCAAGCACAAAGATTATAGTGAGGCTCTGAAAGCTGTGTGTATTTCCTGGGAAAAGGTATATAGAAAAAGAGGTTGTTATTAAATGGCAGAGTGCAGGTAGAGATATCTAGATCTACATCTAGAAATCTCAAATTCCTTTCTTTAGAAGCTTCAGAACTATGAATTTGAGACTAGGAAAGCAGAATGACAGAAATTTAAAGTTTAGCTTCAGCTTAATGTTTCACTCTTTTCAAAAGTTTGTTGCTATGATTTGAGACCTGCCTTAGCCTACTCTATCCCCCAAAGCAAAGCATGAGTCATGGACTTTTGTACAGATAGTTTATTTTTGGAAATTATTCCAAGGAAGAAGAGTAGGGTACTGAGACAAATGAAACAAGGCATCTTGTTTCAAAGAAAAACAAAATGAACAGAGAACAAAAAGTAGAGAGTGACATTTACCTTGACATTACCATATGACATTACCATAAACCTTGCATTTACATATCTAGGAATAGTTGAGTAAATAGAAGAAATAAGGATATTCAGAGTGACCAAGTCAAAGAAGAAAAAGAAGGTAAAACTCATAAAAGTTGGTTTTATTATTTGCAAACACCAGTGGTGATGGAGAACAAGGGTAAAACATGGACTAAAATGAGTTGTAATTTAATTTTCCTGGTAGGACTTATCATTCCCTACCCATTTCACTCTGTACCTCATCTCTCCTCCTTCACACCCCTATCTTCTTTCTCCTGGAAGACACAAACACACATTTTTGCAGGTGCCCAAGAAAAGGAATTTAAAAGGCAAGGTTTTTTCATAATTTGTTTATTTGTTTTTAGAGACAAGGTCTCATTATATTTCCCAGGCTGGACTTGAACTCCCAGCCTCAAGAGATCCTCCAAGCTCTGCCTCAGGACTCAGCCTCCAGAGTAGCTGGGACTACATGCACACACCACCATGCTCAGCTTAAAAGGTAAGTTCATTTCTTATTAGAAGGTCAATACTTGATTTCCCTTGAGTCAGCCCGAGTTTTGTTCTATCTCTGGTTTTGAGGAACCATCTTAATTCTTTTATTCATTAAAATAGTCCCTAAATTTTAAGGCAAAATTTCTGCTTCTGTACTATATGTCACTGAGGTATGGGTACACTTTCAAATCTTGCTCAAGCCTTAGGTAATCTATTCTCATTATTTTGAGCAGAGTCTTTTGAGTGATAATTAACATTTCAACAATTCAGTCCAAAAACTGTTTAGTAAGTGCTTTCTATGATCTACTGACTAACCTGGAGCAAAAAAGTACATAAATAAAGCGTGGTCTTTGTTCTTTAGGGAACTCACATAAACAAATAGCCATACAACAATAATGTGTTGTGAAGCAAGGAATGAAAACAAGGCTAATTTTGAGGTTTCTAAATTGAGTTACTGGGCAGATAGAGATGACATTAAGATATGGAGTAAAGAGGAGTTTCATTAACAGAAGACACCATGGTTTCAGACTTTGTTACTCTGAGGTGCCTATAAGACAGGCATAATTGTCTGTCTAGTTGTTATTAGTGGATATGGGTCAAATTTTTAGTATAGCATAGAGATGTAGAGGCTAGATATTTAGAAGCCATTGGTATATGCATGATAGCTTCAGTTAATAGACATGAGTGAGAGTGTCCAGAGAGATTGTGTAGAATTAGTAGGAGAGAGGTGGTTTGAGGGTGGAATCTTGGGGAGCTATAGCACTTAAGGGCCAGGAAGAAAAAAGAAGAAATGAAGGAGAACAATGAATCTATTGCAAATATATGAGGAAAGCCATGATAGAGTGGTTTTCCAGGGAAGCCAAGGAAAGAAAGTTGTTCTAAGAAAGCAAAGTCAACAAGATCAAATGCCTATCACAGGGATCATGTAGAGAGAGAACTAAAAAGAGACCATTTAATTGGAACATCAGATCAATGGTTTCAGTAGAATTGTGAAGATGGCAGTCAGATTAATGTAGGTTGAAGAGTGAGTGAGAAGTAGGTAGCCTTCTCTTTCAAAAAGTTTAGTGTTATGGTAGGCAGAACTATGACAGAGAAGTGGAGTTGAGGGAAGACTTTGTTGTTGTTATTGTTGATTGTTTTGTTTTTCTTAAGGAATACTTGAACATGTTTGTATGGAGAGAGAAAAAAAACAGAAAAGAGGAAAAGAAAGAGAAAATAAATTTTGTAGTGTGTAGGAAAGGATGAGATGAGGAGTAAGGTGGAGGAGTTTGTCTTGGTAGGGCAGGAGGATATTGTCCACTGGGACAGGGAAGGAGATAAGGTTTTCAGTGAACTGAGAAAGCATAGGAGGTATAGAGAGAAAAAAATTACATGAGGTATAGGTATAATGACATGAGCACAAACACTATTATATCTTCTTTTTGTATTAATATTAGGGGACAAGAATAACTTAATTTTAAAAATTATTTTCTAAAAGTCATTGATATAATTTATAAAATTTTTGTTAAGAAAACATAGAAGCTATGGATTCCTATATGGCAAGTTGTTTCACATTTTGGTAACTTTTAATTTGCTTTTGTTGCTGATAATTTTTTGAAAGCACAGATTTTTTTCAATATTTTCACATAAGGCTCCTTTATCTTAAAGTGATTAAATGGGACTGAATTTGAAGTTCACTAGTTCACTATATTTGAAATGTTCATGTGTCTTTCACTAAATGATACTTATTACATAAAATTTACCATAGCAGAAAAAAAAGAATACTGTTGATACTCTATAGGCTATGCTTTTCATGAAAAAGAAATGTTCTAAAATTTATATGAAGAATGTTTCAAATAAGAATTTTAATGACATGAGAAAGTCAACATAGGATTTAAGATGACAATTTTTCAGCCAAATCAATTTATTTTGCATGTTTTACCCCCATCAGAACCCAAGTGACAGAATTTCAGTAATCCTCCTTTCTCCTCAGATATTTGATGCTTTCTTCCTAAGACTCTTTTATTTGAAAAGCTGTTTTAATAACTTTCTTGTCATGCATTATATGTTCACCCATAATGTTTCTCAAGCTACTAAAAAAAAAATTTTAAATATCTTCCTTCATAATATTTGTTCTTGATAACATGAGTCCAACCAATAAATGAATTCTAAAGTTCCTGGACTTTTGCATAAATGAAATGTCAGGTGAAACCTCTTGCTTATAACAGGAAAAAATAGATGGGAGGGTTGAAGAGAAATAGTATGCATTTTCAGAAAAGAACATTATTACATTTCAAAGCAGGTGTCTTTTAATATATGAATTTAGCTATTTCCTTCTCTAAATTACCTTTGTGCTTGTTTTATTTTGTGGCAACTTACTATAGCCCATGCTTTTCAATTGCAATATTCACTGCATGAAAAAAATGATGAGCCATGAGTAGAAACAATCAATTGTATTTACTGGAAGAATGTTATAAAAAGGTGTACATATTCTTATTTGGAAATATCAACAAAATGCAACTATGTTGAAAAATTTGGCATTGGAGAATATTCTACTATGGCAGAAATTGTTTAAGTAATATATGTTGCTTCATTTGACATCTAACTGAAATCATGTATTTAAAGTCAATTAATTATATTTGGATTATATACAGAGTGCTGATGACTTAGGTCTTCCTGAAAAAATGTTAAATGTAATAAAACTTTATATTCCAGAGAAAAAATAAAATAAACAAGTTAGAAATGTGGTTATTTTTATTTTAATTTACCTTTTCTTTAGTAATGTTTTAATTTATAGCTATGTATTTCGTGCTTAGTACTGCTAACACATTTAGTACATGTGGCAGGCACTGCTCTGAGTACTCTATAAATATTCATTATTTAACTTTCATGACCACCTTAATGAGGTAGATAATGCTACCATTCCAATTTTACAGATGAGGAGAATGATGCACAGAATGGTTAAGTAATTTGCTCAAGGTTACACAGCCATTAAGCTGTAGAGCCGAGGTGTGGAAGCAGGCAATCTGGCTTCACAGTCTACGTTCTTAATCACTATGTTATAATGTCTTTGTGTTGAAGAGTACCCCATGAAATAAATAACTTGTATTTTTATATTTTATAAAAGATGCTTGAAGAACTTGCTTTTATTCCCCAAATTCATGGCTACTTGAAAGTATGCAGGCAAGTTTTAACAACAAGCTCAGCAAGATTTGTATTCATACCTTCTTAATATTGAAGCTCCTCACTCTAAGTCCTTTTCTTTTCTCCTAGTCATTCTGCCTGAGTAATCACATCCACGTCCATGGCTTCAAATAACATTTGTGCAGTGATAAATGTCTTCTGCCTAGCTTTTTCTCCTCAGCTCCAGGTTTACATATATGCCTCACCTTTACCATCCTGTTCTCACACACTCAAGCTTCAAAAAAAGTAGAGTGGATTAATTATTTGCACACCCAGCAGAACCACATAGAATTGGGAAAGACCATTCCCCTTGCATAAAGAGAAGTTCTTTTGCAGAAAGGAGGGAGTAAGTAACAACAACAAAAATGTATCCATTATGCATTTCAAGATCAACATTTCAACTGCAATATTTGCTACTATACTTTTGTTAATTAATTAATTCATACATAAATAAATGTATTCATATTGATTGAGTAGCTGGAGGAGATATAATTTCAAAGCACCACTTAACACATTTCTTGTTCTTGTTCTTTATAAACTTAATAAGCCCCTTCATTGGATGGGCAAGCTATGGCTCATTTAATATTTCCAGGCCTAATAAAACATTTTCATTTAAAAATATCTTTTAGAGTTTTCTTCACTATTTCTTTTTTAGATTTGTTTTATTTTATTTTTAAAATTTAAAAATTTTAATTTTATGGATATATAATAGTCATACATATTTATTTGCTACATGTGATATTTTAATATAAGTATACAGTGTGTAAGGATCAAATCAGAGTAATTGAAATATCTCCATCACCTTAAACATTTATTATTTCCTTATGTTAGGAACATTCCAATTGTACTTTTCTAGTTACTGTTAAATATGTGATAAATTAATATTAGCTATAGTTGCCCCATTATGCTACCAAATACTAGATCTTATTCGTTCTATCTAATGGTGTTTTTGCACCTATTAACCATCTCTTCTTTATGTCCCACCCCCCCACTACCCTTCTCAGCCTCTGGTAACCATCATTCTAATTTCTATTTCCTCTTGTACAAGATATACAGTAATATTTTGAACAAATCGAGTTTATTCCAGAAAGTGAGTCTTGATTTTCCTATTCAAGACTCCCACTTTGGCAATTTCACTAATATATAATGACAAATTTACTTATGTATAATTTTCTAGGGGACCTATAGTGTTGCATTGGCAAAATTCTCTTTTGTTTGTGCTGTAAATCTCCATACCGTGTTTTGGATTTATTTTGCACATGAAAGTTCTACGCAAAACCAGTGAAAGGGAAATTATAGGAATGAAAGTGAAGCCTGCTAACTGTAGTTAATACTGTATTTGTTATCTCAGATTTATAGACTTAGTAGTATTCAGTCCAGGATAAAGACATATATAGGTCCTTTAGAGCCAACGATATGATCAGTAGGGCCTCATTTACATAAAGTATGAGAACAGGGACTTCCTAAGAAAGAAGTCATCCCGTCAAAAAACAAAACCTTGAGGACTTCACCATGTGTTCAAGGAGAGTTGTCCATTGTGAATAGCAATAAACAAGAGGATCTTAAGTGAAGCATGGTATCTGCATTCAGATTATCTTTCAGCCTAACTCCCACAAATTCATACCCAATTCTCATGGAGAGGGCCTGCTATAAAAAGGGAGTAAATTCTAAAAGATTTGCTTTACTGAAACATTTGTAGGAAGTGAGCACACAAGCTATAGTATACAACTTTGAGTAAAGCACACGTATGTGGGAGCTAAGGGTAGAGTTCTCTCTTGGAGTGGCTGTGCACTTGGATACACAGGGTAGCTCCATTAACTGAGTAGGGAGTTGGACTAGAGAAGATGTAGGACAGATCATTGTACTGCAGTGGTTGTGGTGGTAGCACTGAAAGTTGGCAGCCACAGAAGGAGAGGAAGTAAATGGGTAGCAACAACTGGTACATAAGAGGATATTACATAAATGCATATGAGACACTTTTTGAGAACTTCAAGATTTAGCTGATAAGAACCTGAAAAACTTAGAGCTTTAACAAAAGATGAAAATCAGGCCAGAATACAAATCGTTATTTTTATTGGATCTTGCAAAAAAAACTGAAAATAAATAGTTTTGCTTGTTCCTTTCTATGTCTTACAAAAGGTATATTAAAAGCCATGTACATACTTAAATTAGTTTTGTATAGACCAGATTTGGATTATGGATAAAGAACGGTAATAGAAAACACCAACACATTTTAACCACAAACTTAAATTTCTACAAAACATACAAATAATACACACACACAAACACACAAATGATCACACAGACATAAATATGGGCAGTAGAACAACCTCAGTGTCTATAAATGAAAACTTAAGAGTACCCAATCCAAAGTGAGGTGACACAAGATCAGAATAATAGGCTCCACATGTACTCGCCATCAAATTGGTACTGACTGATTAACACTATGGTGCTCAAATGGTGGTAGTGTTCACCAGGGATTCGGGGGTTAGGGGGGTAGACCCACATCTGAGGGATGTGGTGAGCATTGTGGAGGGGAAGGGCATACCTCTAACCCTTGCTAGGGAGTGGCAAAGATATAAAATGTAACCAAAATGTTAAAAAAAATATTTATCAGGTGCCAGGCAGGTGGGAGGGGGGAGGAAGGGATGGGTATATATACATACATAATGAGTGTGATGAACACTGTCTGGGGGATGGACATGCTTGAAGCTCTGACTCGAGGGGGAGGTGGGGCAAGGGCAATGTACATAACCTTAACGTTTATACCCCCATAATATGCTGAAATAAAAAAAAAAAAAAAGAAGAGTACCCAAGAAGCTAATGGAGTTTTGGTCTTTTAGTACAATGGCCTACTGTAGTTTTGAATGAATATGCACAAGACAACATCCAATTTCTCTTATTTCAATTAGAATTCTCCTAGCTGTTTATGACATTAAGGAGAAAAAAGCATAATGGCCCACTTTTCTGACTTTTTCGTTAAATTAGAAAGCCCATTCTTTGGTTTCCTTGTAAAGAAAGGCACACATGATAAAGTAACTGGTTTGATTTCTTTTTCAATGTACACTGCTTCAGAACAACTAATTTCTTTTAGTTGTCTAAATTAAATTCCTCCAAAATGAAGTAAAAGAGGAAAACTAGCAAACGAAATACCCTCAGCAACAGAAACAGAAACCAGTTTTTAAAAAAAATCATTATGTCAGCTCCCTGCTAAGTGACTATGTTCTCTTCTCAAGTCTCCCAAAGCTGCTCCAAATCCACAAAGGATCTTTATCCTAGACAATTGTGCTTTTTTCTTTCTTTCTTCTCAGTTAGCTTCAATCTTTCTTGATCTGTTACCACAACTTCTTAAAAATTCTTGCCTTCATTAAAGAATGGATTTTTAATGTTATCACAACAAAAAAGTTGGGGAGATGATGCATATATTAATTAGCTTGAGTGAATCTTTCTATAATGTATGCATAGATCAAAACATCTTATTGTACCCCATAAATATACACAAATATTATTTGTCAATTAAAAATTTAAAGACACACTCCAGTAATAAAACAGAGCAGTCTATGTAAAGTATGTGTCCATGAAGATATGACAATGTCTGACACAGGTGAGCACTCAAATAGATGCTACTTGTCATGTCCAGTCAGGTTATGTGTACGATGTATTTGTTGTGTCAGTGAGTGTGTGTGTGCATACATTTATGAAAAAGGTTATTTCTGTATATGAATTTATTTTGTGTATGCTTATCCATCAATTGTGGGAGAGATCACCTCAAGCTCTCTTGAGAATAAGGCAGGTACCAAACAAACATATTAATAAATAAAAGTAATACATTCATTATATAAAAATCTTGCCATTATTTACTTCTACGACACTGTTGTCTTGTTCTTCTATTTCTCAGTCTAGTACATTCTTGATGTCTGCCAGCCTCTTTTCTTTCTTCTATCCTTTAATTCTGGACATCCTTCAGGGTTTAATCTTTGATCTTTTAACACTTCAGAGATTTCATCTCTCAAAAAGCTTTAAACTACTACCTGTCAACCAAAATCTAAACTTTGGCCATGATCATTTATTCTTGTCCCAGATAGCTGGCTTACTCTCAATGTTTTGCAGCACTTCAACAGGGCATATTTATTGTCATCATATTAATTTGTACTTGTGTTAATTTTTGAACCTTTCCTTAATTGAGCCTGCATTTTAAAGACCATGATAATCTCTAGAGCAAAGACAATTTTCCACTTCCTTTGCATCTAAGGCTCCTTGTAATGTGTTCTAAATATAATGAATGACTAATAATGGTGGTAAAAAGTAGTCAAATCACTTGTTCTTAGTTTCACTCCATCATTTCTGAGTTTTAATCACATGCATGGACATTGGCAATATGGAGATAAGACAGTTCTTAATGGAACTCACAGTTTGGGAGTGGGAGACAGATTGTAAAGAAATCCAATGAATTTGCTAAAGGGCATAAAAAAATTACAAGGCACAGAGTTAACTCATAGCAAGTAGTGAACACTCATCGAGAAGTAGAAAGATGAGACTCAAATGCCTCCTGATATTCTAGTAGGTAAGAAAAGTAAAATATTCATTTGATAGGCAATATGATCATAAAGAAGGCCAGGAAAAAGGCCTTATATAATACATATCCATATAATTGAAAGCCTCCTATATTTTCTGACATGAAGTAGTACTTGAGACCAGTGACAAGGCTCACCAATCAGAGCTGACTTGAAATATATCAGTCTTTGGGAGGTTATTTTTTGCCCTTTACAAATGTATTTCAGCTGAGTCTCATTGAATACAATGAACTGAGATAAAAAATTTAAAATGTATAGTGGAAATTATTTTTTTCCTAATTTTTATTCCATGGAGTTCATCTTTGAGTATATTCAAAATATTAGTAATCATTTTGTGCCTGAAGTCAGCTTTTCTGGCATTACAGTCTAATGTGAACCTCCTGGCAAATGTAGTACTACTTAGCTTTAGGAAAACTAACTGAAAACTAATTCCCATTACCACAGCACTCTTTGAAGTTTTAACTTAAATGGAAATTTAAAGATTACTGAAATCTTGCATATTTTGGTTGTTTTTTCAATTGGAAAACAGGAAAAAAAATCTATGGATATGTTCATAAATTTTGGTAAATCTTACATAAATACACAAGTAGGAAATTATAACTATAAAACCAAAGCTGGGCGTGATGGTTATAGAGAAAAGAGAATTTTTTAGTATTAATTTTTGCCTGAAAAAAAGACTTTAAAGATTTTCTAGAGTTGCTAGGCTTAAAAATGACAGCTCTGCCTTTAGATATTTAATTGCTGCTTGGGATAATTACTTGCACAAAATTTCTATGCCATTCTGCAAGTCTTTGCTGCCATCTTTTGGATTTCTGAGAAATCCGTGAACTGTCTTCTAATAATAAAAGGAAAATGAAGCTTGAATAGAACCGAATGGAATTTTAAGGGTCATCTAGTCCAAGATTTGGCCACTTTTCAATCATTTACATTTTTAAATTACTTAAAACAAACAAACAAACAAACAAACAAATAACAAACTATCAGAGGCAAAGGTGAACGTGTGTAAACAGTTTCTACATTTTCAAAATGTTGTTGATTGTACTAGCATCCATTTTAAAGCAAGAAAAAGTTCAGGCAAATAAATGATAGACCAAGTCAGAATGTATTAAATTTTTAAAAATTTAGCCATTTTAAAACATATTTAAATCATTTCTGAGCATGGGTATAAAAACTAAAAGCCCATACTTTTAACAAAATCCACCTTTTGTTTCTGAGGGAGGTATCATGAGAGTAAAACAAAGGAAATCACCGGTCCTTTTCTACTTAGATTTAAGTGAAGAGTATGATTTCTTTTCTTTTCTCTTTTCTTTTCTTTTCTTTTCTTTTCTTTTCTTTTCTTTTCTTTTCTTTTCTTTTCTTTTCTTTTCTTTCTTTTTTTTTTTTTTACAAATTGGTCTTTGTGCTAATTTCCTTCTCTTTCTATACCCTTCTTGCTTGTTTTTTACTGTGAATAAAATATAAGAAAATCTGCTTTGTGCATGTACGCATGCTGAATATGCTCCAAAGAAGTGAAAATTTGTAGAGCTAGCAGCAAGCTATTTCTGATGGCCTCATCATTCCTTGGTTGTATTTGGAATTTGAAGAACAAACTCCCCCTTCCCTATTTTTGCCACTCCTTCTCCCCCAGATCAGCCCTTTTGGACACTATGATTTATATTTAAAGCCATACTTTTGGCTGTCTAGTTATTTGCCTTTTCTGAAAGATTTGTTTCAACAAGTAAATTCATCGAGTGAAAGATTTTCTTATAAATACCCTTCTCAGAAATAAACATACTATAGAAATCTTATATGAATTGAAAAATCTGCACTGTCTCCAATAAATATGTAAATGTAACTAGAAAAATTCATGATCTTTTACACCATTATCCCTGTTTTAGAGCTTCTGAATAAAATGAAACAGTATGCAGGCAAATGGCTTTCAGACCAGACACACTGTTCCTCCTACTGTACTTGTTATATGGATCTTTCACATAATATCTTAGGATATATTGTAGCAATTCAGAGCAGTAAACTCTTCTGATGTTTGCATCATGATTGTACTAAGAAAAGGTTATGATAAAATATTCACATGCAGATAAACAAATTGGTATGCCAAAATTTTGCTCAGAATTGAACTGTCATATTTTATTCCTAACTCATATTTTAACCTTGAAGAAAATAAATACAAAAAATAGTGATGCTCTCTATATTTAAATGACAAATACTGTTTCTATACTGTGAGATATAGTAAATAATTTTATTCCCTCAAAGTAACATTTGCTTCATTTATATTGTTCACCGATTGGGTTTAAATATGTCTTTATTTTTAGGTATAGTGGTTTCTACAGATAAGCAGAAGTGAGATACATAAAGGAAGAAATGCTGAATAGCTGGGAGAGCCCAGAATGGCAGCAATTTTGTAGTAGGAGAAGGAAACTCATAAATATCAGAACAGATGATTAGAAGCCTTTGAATATGAGTAAATTGAAATAATGGTGTTTAAAAAACATGAATTTTAGGAATATGGTTAGATAAGTTTCTGAGGCAAAAACTAGGAGAAAAAATGAAATCCTAAAAAATGAAATCCCTGAACATTTTGTTTTAATTAGAACCGGATGCTACAACCACAGAGAATGGATAATAGCAAAGAATGTTACGGGCCTAATGATGAAATGTGCTAGGCAAATGATTCATTTTAATCTTGGTTAGGGACATTAATATTATTATACAATTTACTATATCCAGAACCTAGGAAAAGAGAACTAAGAATCCCAAAGTCATTTGTCCAAAGAATTTATAACTATGTGAAACAGTCAGAATTGTAAGAGGATTTTTCCCCTGAAGAGAGTAAAACATATATTTAAAAAATAATTTTTATGTGCTGTTTTGCTTAAAGGAGTAAATAGACACTCTCTAAGGTTCAGAAACAAAATAGATATATAAGCATGTCTTCATCAATAACTCTAAGTGCTCAATCGAAAATTCAAGGAAATACTTCCTGGGAAAAGACAGGTTTTGATTTTGTTCTTTATTTGTTTCAAAATTTTACAGGGGTACATAGGTTTTGGTTACATAATTTGCTTTTGTACATTTTGAGTCGAAGTTATAAGTGTGTTCTTCAGTCAGTGTGCATTGTACCCATAGGTATGAATTTACCATCCGCTTCTCCAACCTCCCACCTACTTGATTTTCCTTGAATTTTACTTCCATATGTACACCATATGTGCACTAAAGTGTTGCTCAATTAGTTTCAATTTATTATAGTACTGAGTACATGCGGTGTTTTTTTCCATTCTTGCGATCCTTCACTAAGAAGAATGGCCTCCAGTTCCATTAAGGTTGTTATAAAAGATACTAGGTCATCATTATTTGTTATGGCTGAGTAGTATTCCATGGTATACATATACCACATTTTCTTAATCCACTCATATATTGATGGGCACTTGGGTTGATTCCACATCTTTGTGATTGTGAATTGTGCTGCTATAAACATTCGAGTGTAAGTGCCTTTTTTATAAAATGTCTTTTTTTCCTTTGGGTAAATACCTAGTAGTAGGAGTATGGAGATACCTCAAGGAACTAAAAGTTGACCTGCCATTTGATTTTGTTCTTTATTGTCTGATATAATATTGGGGTATTGCAGGTTAATATGCTATTTGAAAAAATAATAGAATGGATCCTCTGTTTTAACTCATTAAATGAGGATAACAATTCTGAAGATTCTTTTCTTAGTCTGAGTGATTTTCTTATGTGTCTATTCATACTTTTCATAGGTTCATTAAGCTTAGGCTATGTGTAAAATGTGCAAATATATATATATATATATATATATATATATATATATAACACATCCACATATACCCATAGGGACATACACTCTCTTGGAGACTCATGAAAAACCACAGAAAAAGAAATCATTTATAGTGATATTTATGAATAACTTTCATTGGTTAAAAAATTTAATTCCAAAAATAGTGCATGATTCTTTTAAAATAATTCAAATGACACATTAATGAAATAAAAAATGTGCAAAGTCATCTGTCATCATATCCCCTATTCTAACATCCTTTCCAGAAGTAATTGCTGTTTATGGTTAGGTGTATATACCTCCAGATCTCTCTCTTACTCACTCTCTCTCTCATGTATTAGATTATGGATGTGTGTGTGTTTGTGAAATAGAGAGATACATATAGAAAGAGAAATAGGGGGAGAATATATATTCTGCTACTCGATAATTTGGTTTTTCAGTTAGTAATTTACCATGGGCACCTAATTATTTTGGTACATATATAATAGATCTACTAAATTATTTTTAAAACCTGCATAATATCCCAAAATATAAATAGACTATTTCATTTTTAATATTCTTCATTACAAATAAAATTGTATATAGTTAAGATGTACAAAATGATGTTTTCATATATGTATACACTGTGGAATAATTAAGTCAAGGTAATTAATTATCCATCATCATACATACTTATATTTTGTGAAGAGAGCATTTAAAATCCGCTCTCTTTCAATTTCCAAGTATATAATACATTATTTACTGTAGTCAGCATGTTGTACAATAGATCTCCAGAACTTATTTCTATTTAAGTGACATTTTGTACTCTTTCTTTTATTTCAAAGTATTAGGGGGTACAAATAATTTTGGTTACATGAATTGCTTTTATAATGCTTGACTCATGCTTGTAAGAGTGCCTGTCACTCAGGTATTGTTCATTGTACCTGTTAGGTAGGTTTTTGTCCACCCCCTCCTCCCCAGCCTACCCCCAGGTGGATTTCTGTTGAGTTTTACTTCCTCCGTGCACATGTGAGCTCATAGGTTAGTTCCCATTTAGTAGTGAGTATGGGTAATATGTGCTTTTCCATTCTTTAGATACTTCACTTAGGAAAATGGTCTCCATTTCCAACCAAATTGCTTCAAAAGGCATTAATTCATATTTTTTTATGGCTGAGGGGTACTTTGTGTACATATATGCCACATTTTGTTAATCCACTCATGAATGGATGGGCACTTGGGTTGATTGCATGTCTTTGCAATCATGAATTGTGCTGCAATAAACATTCAGGAGCAGTTGTCTTTTTGATAAAATGACTTATTTTCCTTTGGGTAAATACCTAGTAGTGTGATTGCTGGATTGAATGGTAGGTCTACTTTTAGTTCATTAAGAAATATCCATATTATTTTCCATAGAGGTTGTACTAATTTGCTGTCAAACCTGCAGTGTATAAGCGTGCCTTTCTCTCTGCATCCACACCAGCATCTATTGTTTCTGAACTTTTTAATAAAGGCCATTTTGACTGGAGTAAGGTGATATCTCATTGTGGTTTTAATTTGCATTTCCCTGATGATTAGTGACATTGAGCATTTTTTTTTTCATATGATTATTGGCCATTAGTCTATCTTCCTTTGAAAAGCTTCTGTTCATGTCTTTTGCCCACTTTTTAATGGGGTTGTTTGTTTTTCTCTTGCTGATTTGTTTGAATTCTTTGTAGATTCTGGTTATTAGTCCTTTATCAGATGTATAGCCCATGAATATGTTTTCCCATTCTGTAGGTTGTCTATATCCTTTGTTAATTATTTCCTTGGCTGTGCAGAAAATTTTTTATTTAATCAGGTCCCATTTATTTATTTTTGTTGTTGCTGTGATTGCCTTTGGGTTCTTCTTCATCATTTTTTTCTCTAGGCTGCTATCTGAAAGAGTTTTTCCAATATTTTCTTCTAGAATTCTTATGGTTTCATGCCATGTATTTAAGCCTTTTATCCATCTTAAATTATTTTTTGTAAGCAGTGAGAGATATGGATCCTGTTTCATTATTCTGCATGTGGTTATCACAATTGCTACAAAGAAAATAAAGTACCTAGGAATATACTTAACCAAGGAGGTGAAAGATGTCAACAAAGAGAACTATGAAACACTGAGGAAAGAAATTGCAGATAATCCAAACATATGGAAAAATATATTGTGCTCATGGATCGGTAGAAACAACATTGTTAACATATCCATACTACCCAAAGTTATTTACAGACTTAATGCAATTCCCACCAAAATACCAACATCATATTTCACAGATCTAGAAAAAATAATGCTAAGCTTTGTGTGTAACCAGAAAAGAGCACAAATAGCCAAAGCAATCTTAAGGAAAAGGAACAAATGGGGAGGCATCACATTACCTGACTTCAAACTCTACTACAAGGCTATAGTAACCAAATCAGCATGTTATTGGCACAAAATTAGAGACGTAGACCAATAAAACAGGACAAGAAACCCAGATATAATATCATCCACATGCAGCCAACTGATCTTTGACAAAGCAGACAACAATATACACTGGGGAAAAGAATCCCTATTCAATAAATGGTCCTGGGAAAAGTTTGTATTCTTTAATTGATATCTCCTCAATCCCTGCCACCACCAGCCCCTGGTAATCACCATTCTACCCTATTTCTATAAGTTCAACTATTTAAAATTGCACATATATGTAAGATGTGGTATTTGTCTTTTTTTTCTTTTTTTTTATTATTTCATCATATAATGGGGATACAAATATTGTTAGGATTACATACATTGCCCCTACCACTCCTCCCCCCCACCACGTGCCAGAGCTTCAAGTGAGTCCAGTCCCCAGGTGGCATGCACGGCCCACATTATGCAACTCTACACTTCCTCCCCCCTCCCGCCTGTCCTCCATCGAACAAAAGATTTTTTTTTTTTTACACTTTGGATACATTGTATAACTTTGCCTCACTCTAAGAAGGGTTAGAGGTATGCCCTTCCCCCCCACCATGATCTCCACATCCCTATGATGTGGGTCTTGCCCCCCTCCCAAAACCCTGGTGTACACTATCACCCTTTGAGCACCATAGTTTTAATCAGTCAGTACCAATTTGATGGCGAGTAGATGTGGAGCCCTTTTTCCATATCTTGTGTCACTTCACTTTGGATAACGGGCTTAAGCTTAATCCAGGATAGCATAAACGGTGTTAGCTCACTGTCGTTTCTTAGAATTGAGT
>CAUYPO010134662.1:0-19028 GCA_963574435.1 Cheirogaleus major
AGTGTGGCAGGCAGTGTGTTAAGACAGAACGGTGCTGTGGCTGCCATCCTGTGCCGAGTGCTGGGTGGATCCCAGAGCTGCCACAGCTGACATCAGTTGGTACCAGTCAAGAGCAGAGGTCAAAGGCTGATGGTGCGTGCTCTGTTTTCACACTCCATGAGAATTACCGCTTGTGCCAAAGGCTGCTTTCTCTCATGCCCACGTTAATTTATTTGAGGCTGTTAGAACCTTAATTTCGCAGAGTACTTTACAGTTCAGCAGCATGACTCTCTGGGACTGTTAAACTGTGTTCAATTTTCTCAGCCTGACATTTTTTTCCTCTTGTTTTGAACTTAAGCTCTTCTGCAAGGGGAAAAAAAAAAAAACAGTGAACAATAAAATCTGAACTGTTTACAACTCTAAATTTTGTACAATTCATTTTACGTACGTTTTGTTCCATACAATTTTAGTGTCCTTCCATGTTGGGTTTTTCTTTGCCTGAGATGGCAGAGGACCTGTTTTCTTTGGGAGACAGAGCATGCGATGTCACTGCATACCAGCCTTCATGTTGTCTGTGGGAGACGGTTTTTGGCCCCGACTCTCTTTCCTGTGAGTCCTTAGGCTGGGTGGTGGCAGTGAAGTGGTTAAGAGGCTGGACTCCCTGGGTTAAGCTGCACACTGCTATCTGCTGGCTGTGTGAACTTGAACAAGGTATTTAGTCTCTCCATAGAGGGAGCAATATGATAGTACCTTTATTGTAGGGCTTTTGCAAGGATGCATGAGACCTAAGACACGTGCAGGGCTATGCCGGCCCATAGTGAGGGTTGCATACGTGGCTGCCATCCGTACTACTTCTGCCCCTTGCACTGACCCCAGGATTTTGGCTTGGCAATCCACAGACGACATGGCCTTTGATGTGTCCTGGTTTGCGGTGCATTCCTTTGGCCTGGACAAGGCTCCCGTCCTCCTGTCTTCCCTGGATCGGAAGGGGATCGTCACCACAGCCCGGAGGGACTGGAAGAGCAACCTCAGCCTGGAGCGCACGAGTGTGCTGGAATTCTTGCTGCAAGTACATGGCTCTGAGGACCAGGACTTTGGCAACTACTACTGTTCCGTGACTCCATGGGTGAGGTCGCCAACAGGTTCCTGGCAGAAGGAGGCAGAGATCCACTCCAAGCCCATCTTTATAACGGTGAAGATGGATGGTAAGAATGCCACACAGATCTCTCCCAGTGTTTGGGTAGTGTCTTCTCTCTGCGCCAGGCTGCAGCTGGCAGAACCCACGTGTCTGCAGTGGAGGGTGTGCTGCACCCATGCTGCTTGCTTTCTAGACCTGTCCTGGGCCTGCACTCAGCGAGAGCACAAGCAGCCCTTGCTGCTTTCCCAGCTTTGCTATCACGTGCTGGTGGCACCACCAGGAAGTGATTTCCAAGAGTTACTAGAAAAATTTTCGAGACTTTACCTTTTCCATAAATTCTATAGAAACCCACTTTGCTATATGCCAGGGTTGGCGTGGATTCTGGCAGGCAGAGGCAGGGGATGGCCTTGAGAGAAAAGGTTCAGGTCAACAGATGAGGCTGTGGCTTGGGTACCAGCTACTGTGAGCCCTCCTATTGGTTTTGCTTCTTGGAGCAAGGAGGTGCCTCCTGGAGTCTCTGGCACAGAGTGGGCACTTCACGGAGCCCTGAGATGGGGAGCTCCCAGCCTCATTGGCCCACACTGACCACCAGGGTCAGCCTAACCAGACAGAGCTTTGTTACCTGAGCATCCCAGAGTGCTCAGAGCAAAGAAACATGTTCACAAGAAACATGTCTTCTTCAGAAACTAAATGTTAGCTGAAATAACTCCATGCAGAGAACTGAAGTCCAGGTGCCTCTGAGGATTAGTAGGAGCCTTTTGAGTGTGTTTCCCTAATGATATGTCAGTTTGAGGGAGATGGAAATGGAACCCCAGCTCTTTCCACAGATCACTTAGCCTTTCTGATCCATTTCCTATCTTGTAAAATGGGATAATAATTTTTCATGGGGCTGGTTTGAAAATTAAACCGTATTAAATGTGGCACCTTGCACAGCGGCCGCATCCACCCAGGGAGCTTTGATACTCGTGGGGAAAGGAAGATGGGATTTCGAGGGTGGAATCTAAATGGTGTTTGTGCATTTCTGAAACTCTTAAGTCATCTATATAACCTATTTGCATTTTAGAAATTCCTCGCTTGAAGTAACTACATATGAAAACCCAGATTTACCGAACAAGTAAGGGAGTGATTATTCACTTTGCTAGATAATTTACTATAGTGTTACTTAAAATAGCTCCCTTAGTACACTTCAGTTATTTGATGCATAGAATTGATTTATGCACAGTTTTTTTAAGGACGCATCTGCTGCCGAATGTGCGATGCCCTTATACTGACTTTTAAAAATCAATCTCCTGCCGAAACCCTAAAAAGCAAGTTGACATTCAAAGGCATCAAGTGAAATCTTTTTTACAGTTTGTATTCCCCTCACAGAACTGGGTGGGGAGACATTTGCTCTTTTTTTTTTTTGACAGATATGGCTGAGCTGCTCCTGTCTCCAGCGCTGTGCTAGGTGCTGGGTACAGGACGAGTAAAGTCTGATCCCTCGGGGAGAGCCTGCTCTTGCGGAGAAGGGAGGCAGGGGTGCCCCCAAGGTGGCCTCCCTGCAGCACTAACCGCTTCCCCCTTTGATCTCTCCCTCCCAGTGCTGGACGCCTTCAAGTACCCCCTGCTGATCGGCGTCGGTCTGTCCACTGTCATCGGGCTCCTGTCCTGCCTCATCGGGTACTGCAGCTCCCACTGGTGCTGTAAGAAGGAGGTTCAGGAGACCAGGCGCGAGCGCCGCCGGCTCATGTCGATGGAGATGGACTAGGCTGGCCCAGGAAGGGAGTGACAGAGGGACGTTCTAGGAGAAATTGGGGCGAGAAGAGGACAGTGATATTTTAAAACGAAGTGTTTTACACTAAAAACCAGTCCTCTCTAATCTCAGGTGGGACTCGGCGCGCTCCCCTTTCTGCATGTCAAGTTCTGAGCGCGGACACGTTTACCAGCACATGGCTCTTCTTCCCACGGCACTTTCCGACATAACAATCGAAGTGTGTGTTTTCCCAACCGCGGCTTTTTAATGGTTAACCTTCATCTAATTTTTTTCTCCCACTGGTTTATAGATCCTCCGACTTGTGTATGTTTATAGCTTTGTTTCGAGGGGTTGTGGTGAGGAAGGGGCGACGGCATTCAGAGTTCTTTATCTTGGGCGAGATGTGCCTGCCGCCCGAGAGCCGGCTGCCACGGCGGAGGCGTGCGGCAGAGAGAGCCGCTAGATGCAACCCTGCACCCCGGCTTGGAGACAACACAGGCCTGTGCCAAGGCTGATCTGTGGCTTTTGCTTCTCTACCCCACCCCTATTTTCAGGGGTTTAGACTACATTTGAAATCTAAACTTGGAGTATACAACTTCTTATTGAGCCCAAATTGCTTTTTTTTTTTTGCTCCTCTGCCCCTTTTCCATTTCTTTTGTATTTGTTTTACGTGAGAGTGCTGAAGTGGCAGCCCTGGAATCTAGGATTTGGCTCTCCACCGAGCACCTTATCTTGCCACCTTAGCCTTAAGAATGAAGATAAAGAAAAATGCACAGCCGCCTCTGTCCAGGGCAGCGAGAAGATCTGCAAGGAAGAGGAGGTTGGGGACGAGGAAAGGAGCAGACACTCAGTCCAATAGTTCCGAGGCCACTGGGCCTCCGGGGACCCCAGGGAGAGCAGAAGAGGGATGCTGAGAAGTTAGGTTTACGCAGCTCGAGCCAGGAGGGTCCATGGTGCCAGGTGCGTGTTAGGCAGTAGAGGCCACCACCATTCCCCTCTCCTGCCCTTGGTGCCAGGCAAAGGCACGGGCCACTGAGGGGCTTGCTGGGGGACCCACAGATATGCCACGTCCTTCACGTGCTGCTTGGGCTCCGTAACATGAAGGCAAATTGCTGCTTGCAAGACTGACTGACTTCCAGGAATCAAATTGCCCAGAAGAACCATGTATTTTCCATGACCTTTTCAAGTCCTTCAAGTCTCTTTAAGATGCACTGCAGGGGGTTAGTGAGAAAGAGTATACTTTGTGGTACGTTTGCTTTCCTATTAGGACATGAAGGAAACCCAGCAATTTACCGTCATGTGAGTTGCCTACAGAGGCGAGTCGAGAGCAGTCTGCTCTGCCCGACTTCTCCCGTCAGGAATAGGACAGTAGACAGAAAGGGATCTTCCGCGTCCAGGGCTTCTGCTGCTGCTTTAAAAGCGCTCCCCTCTGAGCCCCTCGCCCCCTGCACAGCACTGGCCTTTTGGAAGCATCCCAGTGGGGTTTTCTGAGGCTTGCTGGTGACTCATGCCCTAATTGCAATCCTCTGTGCTCTTATCCTGGCTCCGAAGGATCTAACACTGCTCTGTCTTCCAAAGGGGAAAAAAGATTCATTTGTTTTGAGCAATAAAGTAATACAAAATGATGGCCATTCATGTGCAACTCTCTGTCACCATGGGCAGGATGAGCCGTGCTCCTCCCGGCCCACCATTCCCCACGCTCCCCTCTCTCTGCTGCCCACCACTGGTTCTGTACTCACTACCAAGTCCCCCCTGGAGGCAGATTCCCACCTACCCAGGGGAGCACTCGTGATAAAAATTCTAGATTATGCGCTGATGGTAGCAGCACAGATGGATTCCGGGCCCGGAGCCTGCAGCGGGACGATGGGCAGCAGGTGTGCTCCACCAGAGCCCGGGTGACCAGAGGAAGAGGACCGGGCCTTGATGGCACTAGATTGGGTATTTTCTACATGTCATTTCCTAACCGCTCTTTCAGAGGAGGTGGTCACGGGCGATCGTGCAAATGGGAATTAAAGAGAGAACAAATAAAACAGGTGCTGTATTAGTAACAGTCAGTGCCCCCTGAGCCCTCGCAGTTATTAAAAGAAGATCCAGGGTTGTTGTGGCGCAGGCCCTTCTTAGGCGGAGGAACAGGTACTTAGCTCTGGATGTGACCAGGTGGCCCTAGGTGTATGTAACACCGCAGACTGGATCAGAACAGACCCTCGGTGGTGTAAAGTGACGTGTGCTCACAGGTGTACCTCTGTCTTTCAAACTGCTGCTGCAGTTCAGGGCTGGAGTGTTCGGGCATTAACCTCCACCCACGTGCCCTGTGTCCAGTGGGCCGGCCAGAATGCAGGTCACCTGGAGGCTGGGAGGAAGGAGGAGAAAGCCCGAGGGCATTGTACCAAGGACCTGGTTCTTTCCAGGGACATAAATTTGCCTGGAATGTGTATTTTAAAAGTGTGAGATACGCTCTTCTTGTACCAAATAGGGCTCCCCACAAAGTGCTCTTCTGGAAGAGGTTCCTGCCAACAGCGCTGGTGTGAATGGAAGAAGGACCCAGCCACGTCTCACACGGATGGAATTGCACTTCTTAACAAAAAGAAACTTTAATAAAAGTTTGGGTTTTTTTCCTAATCCTAAAAATAGCCCCGGAAAGAGCTTAAGCTATGTTCAGATAGAAGCCTCGAAATTACTTTAAATCGTTTACTTTGTGATGTTTACATACACATTTCACTTTTTTAAAAAAAAAAAGAAAAATGCAAACTGACTTTTTAACAACTTTTCAGATTTTTCATGGGACAGTGGAACTCTAACTCACCAACTGGGTTAAATCTTAATTTAGAAATGTATTTATTTGTGTGTCCCTCTCCCTGCCACCCCACCCCCCAATCCACAGGGCTCCTGAGATCCTGGCACAGGAGGCCCCTCCTTCCCAGACCTTTGTCTGTTTCTCTGGTGGCTCTTGCTTCTTGCTTTGCAGACTGCCTGCAGCCATGATTTTGTCACTGACATCTGTGAGCCAAAGACTGAGCCTTTTTGGCAGGAAAAATAAGCAATACTACAAAACTTGCTACTATTAAAAAATGTTTTTGTTTTAGCTTCACCGATGACAACAGAGGAGGAAGAAGGGAACTGGGATTTGGGTAAGTTCTCCTCCACTGTTTGACCAAATTCTCAGTGATAAATATGTGTGCAGATCACTAGAAGAAAAAAGTTGACTTTCTTTTATAGTGCGGCACATAGGATGTGCAGAATTTTCCATAGACAAAGAAAAGGTCTTGTGTATTTTTGTCCATATCCGATGTTATATGAACTAATTGTATTGTTTTATACTGTGACCACAAATATTATACAATGCACCATTTGTTTTTTATTTCATTAAAGGAAGTTTAATTTAAATTGAAGTTGTGTCAGGAACTTGATATTGGCCTCTGTTATCCTTTCATCTCTTCAGCGTGAGGGATTGTGGCTAAATTCCAGTTGCAACTTTAGCATCTTCTGATCTCTTTGAATCCTATAAAAGCATTGTAGATTTTCACTAACAATAAAGGAGAAATGGATTTAATGGGATCGATGTTGAAGTTCCTGCCAAGCAAGGAGGTGAGGGCTAGGATCCTGTTGTTTTTGGAAGGTCTCTTGGTCTTTTGGGGAATTCCCATGACCCTCCAGGCCTCCTCTCAGGAAGGAGAGAAATTAGAGGAACAATAGTTCCTCTCTGCGGATGAGGAAACAAACACCAAATCTTTGACCATATTGTGACTGGAACAGAACAATTTTTCTGACTCATCAGAAAAATGATGGTGCCGTCTGGGTACCAGCCCCTGTAACATGAAAACAATCCTCCCCTGGCCACTGGTCTTTAGCAGGCTTGAACAGGAGTGAGTGCTCCGAGTGCCCCAGCTCTCTGCTGGCCCTTGGCTGGTCTCCACCGTTGACACCCCTGTTGGCCTCATTTGTGTTCTCAGTGTCTCTCGTGTCCTGTTCAGGGACTGCCTTGTGTTTGAGTTATTCAGGGGCTGTGTCTGTGTCCTAGCCACTGTCATTGCCCAGTGATTGGCACTATTTCAGGCCTGTAGAAGGTACGTGCACTTTATAAATGCACAGTTAGTGCTCTGCTGTAGGAAATGACCCATCAGTCATACTTCTCAATGAACTGGGAGGATCCCACTCATGTCAAAATGCTGTTGCAGTCAGAGCTGGTTTATAGAAGTCCCCTATTTCTGAACCCATTCCTGCCTAAATTAAATTTAATTTAAATTTAAAGCTTTTAATGCAAATGTAAATTAACAGCATTAATTTAAATTAAACTAAATTAAAAACAAAACAAAAAATGTGTGCCTCCTGTATGCCCAGGCATTGTACTAAGCACAGGCCAACTGTCAGTGACTTGCCCATGGACTTTGGCACAATCTGTTTGCTTGCCTAGAAACCTTCTATCCAGCCTTCTTTCCACCTGTCCATCCCCTACTTCTCTTTCAGGCCCCAGGAGCTTCTTCCTCCCCTCTAGGCTGAATGAAGGTACCCTGACACGTGGTCTGGTAGTCTGAAAATAGCATGAGGATAGGAACCATTCACTGCCGTGGCCCCAGTACCAAATTGAGACAATAGCTAACACTTGGATTCTTCCAATGTGCCATGCACTAGGACAAGTACCTCATAGATGCCATTGCAATCTTCAAGCCACCCCAAGGAAGCTCTCTCACCTGTTCTCCACATCACTGGATCATTCAAATAACAGCCGCTCATTTCCTCTGACCCACAAACCAGTGTGTATGACACACATGTAAAATTGTGTATGTTATTATTATTTAGGTATAGCAGGGCCAACAGATCAGGAGACAATTGCCATAGAAAAGAATTTGTTATAGATCCCAAGAGGAGGGGGTATGCCACACCACAGGAGGCCACACGGGGTTGCAGCAGGGTCAGTCGTGAGAGAGAAGGACGACACACGGGCAAGAGCCTCTACTGTGGTTTTCCCAGGAAGGAATGGGCGAGGCAGGGCAAGCAGGTTCAGGAATGGCTAAACTGAATAATTTCGGCAGGCTCTGGGGCACAGGGGTTGTCCCTGGCTATCTGCTACCTGACCCTGGGGTGACGGCAGGAGAGTCGTGGTCCTGATGATGTAGGAGGGGAGGACGTGGACTCTGGACTGGCTGGTGTGTGTATGAAGGGCATGCTCTCCATGAGTCCTTGACTAGCACTAGGAATTGGCTAGCCCTGGAGGGGCAGCCTGCCCAGGATTATAAGACCCCAGATGTTAAAGCATTAAAAAAAATTTGAAAAAAAAAAAAGATGGAATTAGTACATACACTCCCCACTTGGGGCTTGTAGACTACAAGGGTATATCTGGGTAGCTCAGCACCACCCAGAGAGGTGCTGCTCACCTGAGTCCACTCTGTTCTGTGCTTTTTCCAACCTGTTTATGCCAATAGTACTGGGTACTATGATTATATACATTTGTTGAACAGCATGTAAGCCAACAAAATATGAATGCTAAAAAATAAGGTGTCAAAAGTGCTGTTGGTAAAACTGGATATCTACATAACAAAAGAATGAAGCTGGACCCTTACCTTACAGTGTAAGTGTGGCCTTCTGGACCCTTGAGTGTGTGGCCTTTTGGATTCAGTTAGAGGGGCTACACTTGGGGTTCTGGAGGGCCACATATGGCCTTGAGGCCACAGGTTCCCCACCCCTGCCTTACACATCTACAAAAATTAACTCAAAGTGGATTAAAGACCAAAACATAAGACCTAAAGCTATAAAATTCCTAGAAGAAAACATAGGAGGAAAGCTTCAGGACACTGCATTTGGCAATGATTTCTTGGATATGGCATTAAAAGCACAAGCCACAAAATAAAAAACAGATAATGACATTACACAAGCTTAAAAATTTCTGCATGTCAAAGGAAACATTGAACAGTGAAAAGTCAACCTATGAAATGGGAGAAAATATTTATAAATCGCATGTCTGATAAGAGGTCAATATTCAGAATATGTAAGGAACTTTGTTGTACAACAAAATAACCTGATTAAAAAATAGGCAAATGACTTGAATAGACTGCTCTCCAAAGAAGATATACAAATGGGCAAAAAGCACATGAAAAGATGCTCAGCATCACTAATCATAAGAGAAATGCAAATTAAAACCACAATGAGATATCACCTGACATGCATCAGGATGGCTACTCTCAAAAGAACAGAAAATAACAAGTATTGGTGAGAATGTGGAGATATTGGAGCCGTTTGTGCACTGTTGGTGGGAATGTAAAATGGTGCAGCCACTATGGAAAACAGTATGGGGGTTCCTCAAAAAATAGAATTACCAGATGATTCAACAGTTGCATTTCTGGGTATAGATCCAAAAGAATTCAAAGCTGTATCTCAAAGAGATATCTGCACCTATGTTCCTTACAACATTATTCAAAATAGCCAAGAGGTAGAGGCAACCCAAATGACAGATGACTAGATAGAGAAAATGTGGTACATACACGCAATAGAATATCATGCCGCTTCTAAAAAGAAGGAAATCCTAGCAAGTGTTACAACATAGATGAACCTCAAGGACATTATCGCAAACAAAATAAGCTAGTCACCAGGACAAATGTGTAATTCCACTTCTATGAAGTATCTGAAGTAGTCAAAAAGCATAGAAACAGAAGGTAGAAATGTGATTGCCAAGAGCTAGGGGGAGAGAAAATTAGCGTTTAGTGAGTATAGAGTTTCAGTGTTGCAAGATGAAAACGTTCTAGAAATCTGTTGCAGGACAGAGTGAATATACTTAACACCACTAAACTGTACATTTAAAATGGTTAAGATGATAAATTTAATGTTAAGTGGTTTTTGCCACAGTAAAAAAAAGATAGCAATAAAAAGATGAATTCTCTAAAAAACTCAATAGAAGCAAACTGGTTTTAAAAAAAAATACTATCAATTTAGGTATGGGCAAAACAACTGTAAAAAATTGAGGGTGGGGTGGGGACAGTGATAATAAAAACATGGAAAGATTCTTCACCCAATTGGCTTCACAAATGTTTTTTAAGATCTTACTCCATTTTAAGGAAATCAAACCTGAAAGTTGTAGAAAAGGCATTATAGGTGTAGTTTGTACAAGAATATGGTAAGCAATTCCAGGCAACAGATTCATATTCAAAAGAAAGGCTTGGGCCTGTGTCAAGAGATTGGTGAATGAATATATGGTTTAGGACAAAAATAAGATGTGTAAGACATGTAGGAGTCTTTTATGATTCCTGACTTTACTTGACATGTTCTCTTAATTGATCAGCATTTCTCCTAATTGTGTCAGATAAGAGAGTTTCTGTTACTGTCAATAAGTAATTCATTGTCAATAATTACTTAAATCAAGTAATTTGTTCAAGATTTCAACCCATATCTTTCTGACTCCAAAGTCGGTGCATGTTCTAAATCACTACACTAGCCTTGGTGCCTGAATATTCCAGGCTTTCAGTATTTGTTGAATAGATAGAAAAAGGATTAAGAATTAGCCCCTGTGTTTTGTGAAATTTATAGTCTTAAAGGAGAGAGAAGCATGTAAATACTTTGTTTTGTTACCATATAATAAGTAAAAGTATAACAGTTCACTGACAACACAGACGAGAGAGGGAGTGATGATCTCTACCCAAAGCGTCAAGAAAGGTTTCACACAGGAAATGCAAAACCAGATCTTAAAATTTTTAAATGAATAGGCATTTGCCAGGTAGGGATGAGGCAAGATTCTAAGCAGAGGGGATAGTATTTGCAAAGTTAAAAAGGAAACAATGGTAAGGCACCATTGGGAGAAATACAAGGGGTTCGTACTCCTAAAGAGTGAAAGTTGAAGGGCAGGATGGTGGGAGAGTTCCCAAGGCCAGATCGTAAAGGTCATGTCAAGGAGTTTGGACTCGATCCTCTAGAAATATTTGTGGAGCCACTGAAAAACTTTAATCTGGAGAGTTCATGGCTATGTTTGTATTTTAGA
This sequence comes from Cheirogaleus major, assembly GCA_963574435.1. Lineage (NCBI taxonomy): Eukaryota > Metazoa > Chordata > Mammalia > Primates > Cheirogaleidae > Cheirogaleus > Cheirogaleus major. The sequence goes on from CAUYPO010134662.1 coordinate 10,813, forward strand.
TCACTCTGGCAGCAGAGTAAGGGAGAGGGACAATCCTGGAAGACCAAAGGGACTTTGTCAGTCCAAATGAAAAATGGAAGCTCTCAATTGTGGTAGCATCAGGTAGAATTCATTCATAAAAGATTTTAGGGAGAACTGATAGGACTTTATAACTGGTTGTGGAGTGTGGAGGCCAACCATGGGTCTGGGTGGATATCGGTGCACTCTACCACGATGAACAATACCAGTGAAAGAGAAAACAATGATTTCAGTTCTAGACTCAGGTTTGGGTTTCCTGAGGGACCTTCAAGTGGAGATATTCAACACCAGCGAGATACTGGTCTGGGGCTTGAGGGAGAAGTGGGTTGAAGGTCTGTGATTGTCACTGGACAGATAGGGAACGAGAGGCAGCAGCACAAGGAGAGAAGGGCTGAAGACAACCCTGCAAAAACTACAGCGTCAGGGGCGGGCTGCAGAAGAGCTCCCAAGATGAGGGAAAATCCTGGGCGGAGAGTGGGATCCAAGGAGGAAGGAAGGGATTCCAAGCAGGTTTGCCAATGGCCAGCCGTAACAGATGTCACAGAAAGATTGAGCCAAGTGACCTGTGTTCTCTGTTGTGACCCTGGAAGTCTAAGTGGATTCAAGCCAAGACTCCAGTGGGCTGAAGTGCCAGTGAAAATTAGGAAATCAAACAGAAAGCCGAACACCAGGAAACTGGTCAGAAGTCTGAAGAAGGGAGGCAAGAGGAAATGGTTTGGAACTAGGGTAAAAAGTGGGCTATTTAGTAGGATGGGAGACACTTGAGGCTTCTTCACTGGCAAAACAGTGGATGGGGTGTCTGTCCCTGGGGGTGGGGGGCGGCGGAGGAGGGGTCTAGAGCCCAGGTTAAGGGAGCTTCCTGTCTCCTCCCCTCCTTTTCCCCTCTGGGGCCCATTCTGAGCACCTAGCCACCACCCACCCAAACTTTTTTTTTAGTTAGAGCTTGTTGTCAGTTAACACATCATAGGAAATTTAAGGAATAACCCTTCCCAAGAAAGTGTTCACTTAGAAACAGGAGATGGCCTAGGAATCCCATCTGTTTCTCTTTCTCTTCTTCTACCTGGAAGACGCCCTAAACACGCCCTAAACACGCCCTATTCCCCATCCCCTGCTCCTAATCCCCACACTCACCCCACGCCCTGGCCTTTGCCTCTGCACGTAGAAATCTAGTTCATGCTTTCCACCAGATATGGGAGGAGCTGTCACCCACCTTGAAAACCTCGTCAGCCTTGGCTAACTAGTTGTCAGCTCCTGGTGAAGCCGGCCAGGAGAAGTAAGAGCCAAGAGGCTGCAGAGTTGACCCCTGGACATCATTCTCCATCACGGGGGCCAAGTCAAAACCAAGCCTGCTCAAGGCCTCAGTTTCCCCCTCTGTTGTATGAGGGAGTTGACTGAGATCACGGTGGTCCCTTCACAGGTTGTGACTGCATGGTGTTCTAGACATGCAGAGGTGAAGCTCAACCACAGGCCTCCTGTACATTTACCCGTCTGGGCCCTGTGGACTTGTAGTCAATTCGACTTGAATTCTAAGAGCTTGAGTGGGGAAAGGGACAAAATAATGATCAGCTTCCTGCTGACCCCTTAGAGGTTTCCCACATCCTCTAGCTGCTCACTCTCCTCTACTCTGCCTTCTGAAAATCATGAGTAGCAAGTTCTGTTTGTTAGAGCACCAAACCAAAAGTGAGAAGGCAACCTAGAATCCAGCCATTTTCTGGCCATAAGATTTCGAATAGGTTAGTCCATGTCTCTGAGTCTCAGTTTTCTCATCTGTAAAACAGGATTAGTAATACCTGACACATAGTGATATGAGTTACTCTATAAAGTTACATATGTGAAGTGCCTTGCACAGAGCCTGATGTGCAAAAGGTCCCTGTTTAAATATTTTTGGGGCCTGAATGCTTGTGATAGGAGGCCACAATACCTGCAACTTCTGATTCTGCGGAACTAATATTGGAGCATGTCAACCTGAAAAAAAAATCTCTTTTTATTAGTCTTCCAGAAACTGGAACAGAATTTTTCCTTAAGTACATTCCTGGTTGCTTTGTCCAGTATTGGCGCTCTCCTTCCATCTGAAACAGGAACAACATTTTCACATTCCTTTCAACTGATACAATTGCAATCCAGTGATTCTCGAGGTAATAAAATAACTGTCTCTCTTGCCAGCTCTATTTTTTTCTTTTCTTTCTTTTTTTTCATTGACAACAGAAACGTGCTTTTTTCCCTTCAGAAAAGAAGTGACATAATCCTGTCAATGTTAAATTCTGGCAGGATAAAAGCTACTAAAGTAGAAATACAAAAAATATTTTGGCAACAGCCAAGAATAAGAAATTGGTTGTGTATATTTCATGGATACAGGGTACTCTATTTATTGGCAAGGATCCTGTCTGTGGCCAATGCTTATTTCTAAAATAATTTCCTTTTCAGTGCACATGGCAAATTGATTGCATTGATAGCCCCAGTTTGGGGGTTTTTGCTTTTGTTTTTAGCTCTTGCTTTGCTCTGTCACCTTGCAGTTCCCCTCCATAAAGAGGCAGAATCTGTTAACGAGCCCATCTCTTGCATTTGGACTTGGCCATGTGACTTACTTTGGTTTGTGGTCATGATGTAAGTAGAAATTTTTAAAAGTGCTGGTGTGTTCCCACTAGTTCTTTTACACCTTTGACATTACCATGAAAATGTGCCAGAGGGATCTTAGAGACCCATGGAGGAGAGCCAAGTTGTCCAAGCCAAGGCCACCCTAGACCAGCCAACTTCTGTCAGCTGACCACAGATAAATGAGCAAACCTACCTACATTAACAGAACCACTCAGTGGACCCAAAGGCTTGTTAGCAAAAATAAATGTTTACTGTTGTAAGCCACCAAAGTTTTGTGATCGTTTGTTACATAGTCGTAGCTAACCAATAGAGTACCTTTGCCTAAAATGTTGGCACGTGGCCATGACCTATGACTTCTCCAACTGAAATGGTGAACAAATTCTTGTAATTTAAGCTCCACTGATATTACAGTTAGCAGCCTAAAGAGATAGTTTGAAATCTCCATTCCAGGCAAGCTTCCCCTTAATTGTTCCTTAAATACTATCTGCTCATTCCTGCTCTGCCTTTGTACATTTTATTTCTCCTTTCTGGAATGTCCTGCCCTCTCCTCCATATTTGAATCATACCACATCTCCAAGGATCTACCTAAAACCAACCTTTCCTGAATAACCTTCTGTGATTGCCCCTGACTTCCCAGCCTATTAACTCTTGAGCATTTCTTGCCTGTGCCATGAATTGGTTACCTGACCCATGTTGCCTTGTATGGCTACTGTTTCTTATCTGCAGTTCTTTATTAAACTAGATTCTAAGTTCCTGCAGGGCAGGGCCCAGCTTACACTTCTTCTATCACCCAAACCTTGCATAGCACCTTGAAAAGAAACCTAGAAGTACAGAATCTTTCACCTAAGACTTTAATATTTGTAGGTTGACTAGCACTGGGAGGCTAATTGTTAGGTATCATTGCTAATGAATAAAGCCAGAGACATGGATAGGTAGATGGATAGATAGATAGACAAATGAATGAGTGAAGTTAAAGGATTCCAGGTCTGAGTTTGTAGAATATTACCCTATTCTACTGTAACTCCCACTAGGAAAAGAAATTTTACCTTAAAAGGCCACCTTTCCCCTGAAGATTTTACTGGCTTCCCATGCTCCCCAAATTAGATATGCCCTCTCCTTCTTTCCAATATGTGTCTAATCTCTTTACTTGTGTGTCTGCTGGGGGCCTCTGCTAGTTTCCCCTGGGAGCTAATCATGTTCTTCCTTCTTTCCTACTCACCTCCACCATACTCCATCCTCACAAACAGACGCTCCTTAACAGCAAGGCTATACTTTAATTATGTGTGGAGCTTTAGCACCTGCTAGGGTGCATACTGTTTAGGGCATACTCGGTAAGCATTTAATTGTTGTATTTATTCCCCCTCTGTGTTTATTTTAAATTCCCTAATCCAGGTCCTCATCATTGCTCATACAGACAAGTACAAAAATCTTGTAACTGGCCTTCTTGCTTCTAGCCTTGTCTTCTGCCTTCACCTTTCTATCAGTTGGCAATACACAAGAAATGGAATTCAATTTAAAAGGAAAATCTGACCAGACTATACTCCTGCTAAAAACTCTCCTACTATCCCCCCTTTTCTTCAAGGGAAAAGCCAAGCTCTTAGGCTTGGCATGCAAAGCCAACAAAGATCTGCCCCAGCCTACCTGGATAGACCCTCTCCTTTCACACCAGCCTCAAATTTTCTTCCAACAGGAGGGTACAGCCTGTGTGTCACTGTCCTTGCCAGACCGTTTCTCCCCAGCTGTTCCTTGGCCTTCTTCCTCCCCAGGCAACTCATTGACTCACTTGGCCCAGCCCAATCCCTGCTGACCTTCCCTCCTGCCCACCAGCTTCCCCTGGCCACTTCAGATGCCTCACTGATGGTCGCCACATTGCATTGTGATTATCTGATTTAGCGGAAGCTTCCTGAGAACTCTAGGACTAGAGTGGTATTCGATTGGCCTGAGTTCAGGGCCAACTGTTGTATGTAGGCACTCTTCTGCCACCTTGGTGCCCAGGCCCACGTTGAGCAGATGAATATTTACTTACATGTCTTGCGATGGTGATGATGGAAGCGAATATTCACTGAGCACCTACTGTGTACCAGATGTCGTTCTAAGTGCTCTAAATGAGTTAGCTCATTCAGTTCTCACAGCAGCCATATGGGGTACACACTGTCAGCAACCCTATTTTAGAGATGAGGGTTAGAAAAGGTTCAATAGCTTTTTTAAGATTGCACAGCTACTAAAAGTAGAATCTGTGTGCAAACCGAGGCAGCCTGACTCTAGAGCCTGTCATCTTTACCACCCCCACGGATCACCTGAGTTTCATAAGGGTCCAGGGACCCTTATCTCATTTCTCAGTGATTTCCTCTCCCAAGATGGAAGATGAGATATGGGCCAAGAAGAGAAAATCTCTGGTTGCTTTTTTTATTTATTCAATTTACTTAAATTAAATTCCCTCATCATTACCAAATGACACATACAGAGGCAGGATGAGGCCCATCTTTTCTCATTTTTATCTTTATATGTTTACGTTATATGTTTACTTTTTTACACCCAAATTTGTGTGATTGAGCAAAGAACGGTATAATGTAACCAGTTTTGCTTTTTGCAAGCCATTGTGTTTCTCAGTGGCTGAAAACCACACTATTGCTTCCTCTTTACCTTTGCGTGAGAGCACAGCACTTGTCACTCAGCTTCTGAGCAACATCAGTGACACAGCCAGGACGAGAAAGGCCTGTGCTGGCCCAAATGGCAGGCATCTCATATGTGGCATCTTTCTTTCTCTTTCTGAGTAAGTTTCATAATCCTGAATGTTTCTATTGTCACAGGAGCTGGTCGACTGGAGCCTGCTGGGTGATGGAGTGGGACAATTTGTTCTCTACGGGAACAACTATGCCATGTATTTCTAATGTTGGCAATGCTTTCTAACTTACTGATGACAATTTTTGGCTTTCCTAGACATCCTTGAGTTCTAGGAGGTGCAATGCTTGGTTGGGTTCCTTGCAGATAACGCAACTGTTTTTTTACATTTGTCTGTGTTGCCAGATCTGCCAGTTTTGCCTGGCCCTGGCTTTCCCTAATCTTCCTAGGCTGACCATCCCAAGAGAGGGTAAAAGACTTTGCTCCCTAGACTGAGAGGAGGACTCAAAGTTTTCCAGATGTTACAGTTTGATTATATAAATATGCCTTGGGGATGTGGCTGGATGGGAGGAAAGGTTATGAGAGCACTTAGTAGTTTTAGCAGACTAACTACAAGAAGGTTCTGAATTTTACCTGCCAGCCAAAGTGGGAATTGGCTACTGAGAGGCTGAGAAGGGAGCAGGAAGATTCATTTGGCTCTGCTGAAGGCCATGTGGAGGGCCTTACCTGGCCCAGAGGCATTTATATATGTTATAACAGGGTAGAGGTAGGGGAAATTTGGAGGTAGAAGGGAGAATCAGATGAATTGGGCAGGGAATGAAATAGTTTCAGACCGGGTAGAGCAGGTAGCAGGGGTTCTTTTTTGTTTGTTTGTTTGTTGTGCTACAGCTTCTTTTAGCATCTGGTGATGCTTCTAGACCCCATCTCAGAATAATTTTTTAAGTGTATAAAATAAAATGCACAGGGTTATTGAGAAAATCAGTCATATTGAAATAGTTACCAAAATATTTTTAATACATTGTGATGAAGTAATTTATTTGCTTCTTTATGCGTTATATAACAGGATCTAGAGATAGGTCTATAATGCACCAAACTTCAAAGTACTGATGAGTATGAATAATATTTCAATATATCTGTAACATTTGTAATGTGATGTGAAAATATCTGTGCTTTGTTGTCTATATTCATAACTGAAGGAAATACTAAATTTCTGTTAGAGGTTAATGAAAATAAAGATGTAAGAGTGTTTTTCACCCTGGTCTGTGGACCCTTTCATCCTATATGTGCACCAGGTTAAGAACTCTTGCTTTAGGCCAGGTACGGTGGCTCATGTCTATAATCCTAGCACTTTGGGAGGCTAAGGCAGGAGGACTGCTTGAGGCCAGGAGTTCGAGACCAGACTAAACAACATAGCATGACCTCTTCTTTACAAAAAATAAAAATAAAAAAAAAATTATCCAGGCATGGTGGCATGCGCCTGTAGTCCAAGCTACTGGGGAGGCTGAACCAGGAGGATAGCTTAAGCCCAGGAGTTTGAGGCTGCAGTGAGCTATGATGATACCACTACACTTCAGCATGTGTGACAGATTAAGACCATATCTCTAAAAATGAAAAGAAAAGAAACAGAACTTTTGCTTTAGAGAGACTGGGTAGAGTGAGTTACTGCAGGGACCAGAAAGGCTGGGATGATGGAGGAAGTAAACCCAGCTATAATTGGTGTGACTAGGGCTGTGGCTAAAGAAATAAAGAAGTACAGCATTCAGCACAAAGGGTTTGCTTAATAAACACTGGTTGAGTTGAACTGGGGTCATATCTCAAGGGGTATATGATAATATGAGGTAAGGATCAGATCAGATGGGGAGAGAGGCAGTCTGCAGTGGAAGTTACTAGGACCACTTGCTGGGTGATGGACACCTGCTAGACTGGCTTGGCAGGTGTTGACGGATAGGTGCACTGCTGGGATCCTTGGGGGGCTGATGTGTTTCTCTTTGTTCTGTTAAGTTGTTTGAGTGTGATTCTCAAGTGTATGTGTTTTATGTATTTGGAGTGTATATTTGCCTTGTGTATTGGGAGAAACTAGCTTTACATTGTGCAATTCACACAAACTGTGTGAATTCAGAGAATTGCAAATTCTCTCTCTCTCTTTTTTTTTTTTTTGATAAGTAGTCTGGAAGGCCTAGGGAAGGAAAAGTAGTAACCAAAGTTCAAAAAGGGGAAGCTGGAAGCTTTTTCTTAATTCTTTTAAACAATTACTTAGTCTGAGCGCAGAGGCTCATGCCTATAATCCTGCCACTTTGGAAGGCCAAGGTGGGAGGATTGCTTGAGGCCAGGAGTTTGAGACAAGCCTGAGCAACATAGTGAGACCCCATCTCTACAAAAAGTAGAAAAATTAGCCAATATTATGGCATGTGCCTATGGTCTCAGCTACTCAGGAGGCTGAGGCAGGGGGATGGCTTGAGCCCAGGAGTTTGAGGTTGCTGTGAGCTGCGATGACACCATTGCACTCTAGCCCTGGCAACAGAATGAGACCCTGTCTCAAACAAAACAAAACAAAACAAAACATCCCAGGTACTTAAACTGGTTATATATTTATTTCTTCTAAATTCTGAATCATCCCAAGCACTAATTTTTTATAGAATCACAGTTTTTATGTGAAGAATACATCAGGAAGTAACTTGAAAAAGCTTTGGAAGCCTGCTGTTCTCCATTACAAATATAGAGAGGAAACAAAGGAAATTAATTAAATGATGATCAATTGATCGATTATATTATTTAACAAATGTATACTTTGTCCCAACTTATTTTTTGCTATAAATATAAGGACTGAATAATCCTGTTAGAATATGGGGCTGGATGAAGTTAATGTCATGGGTAAATGAGATCTTGGACTTAGCAGTTAGCTCAGTCTGCCTGATCTATCACCCCTCACCCTAAGGAGCCACCCTGTAAATCAGAGCCATTAACATGGCAGGGTTGGGGGA
>CAUYPO010134663.1:0-29616 GCA_963574435.1 Cheirogaleus major
AACGCAGAAGGCTTTTAAAAAGCTCTCCTCGGGATCTCAGGAATTTGCCACCTCCCTCCTGTCTTGTCTTTGGTGGGCCAGCCTAGGGCTCCTCATGCCCACCTCTGTGGCTGCCCTGGCTTCTTCAGAGAAAAGATGACAGTGCCCACCACAGGCACCTGAGTTACACCTGGGTACAGGTCCATACGTCTACATCTCTCCCTCTAATGCTCTCAGGGAAATGGCTGATAATTAATTTTGCATTTGCTAATTCCCTGTGTAAATAATTATCACAATTAAACCATCTTTCATGAAAAATAAATAAATAAATAAAAAATAAATGAGTGATTTTAAAATACTCATTTATATCACATGGAAATCTGTATAATATTTCTTTCTTTATCAAAATTTACTTACCTGTTACTTGGTTTTTTATAGTTTAGAAAAGTTAAGTCTTTTCTAATCTGTAACTATTATAAATACTACTAGTTTGAGCCTTACAGTTTTTGCTTGTTTTACATTTTATTTATAGTAGAAACCCAGATTAGAATTATTGCAAAAAGAGTGTAATGTTTTAACATTCTAGATCATTATTTGCAAATTGCTTTTCAAAATATTTCTGTCAATATCACCATCATGATTAATGTATTACACAGCTCATCCTACCACACTATTGTCACCGCTAAAGATTATTGCTTTGAAAAATAGATTATCCAGATCAGAAATAAGAATTTTAAAAAAGAAAAACTAAAAACAATGGCATGTGACTTTTTGGATTTTTATTTCCATAATTGTAAAAGTAAGTTAAATGATAGTCTCTAGGCTAGTCATGTTTATTTTTATTGTTAGTAACTGCCAGTTTCTTTTCCATGTACTTAGTTAGATTTGAATGGAAGCTACTTGATTATGTGCATTCTAATGAGATTTTGATGTTTGCATAGGCTTCTTTAATGTACTTAATAAGGGTACTGAAACTTGGTCACATGTATTCAACTTTTTTGCCAATTTTCTTTTTAATCATTTTAAAATAGTTTTTTAAAAGTTGACTAGAAGAGTAATAAATCCTAACTTAGAAAGTTTGAATGATATTGAGAATAATATGGATATTGTGACTTTAATATCAGAGGTACCATTTTGACATTACTAATAGTATAAGTATATATTTATTTTATATAATTTTTCATGAAATAGTCAAGATACTTAATAGTTGTATAGACTATTAACTGTTAATATATTGTAAATATTTGTTATGATATTCAAGCTCTTGTATCAAAATGTTTTTAATCTACATAAATTCCATCTTTTTATTGGTTTATGATATTACACAACCAATTTAATTATTATTACTGTTTTTGGAACTTTGAATATCATCTAATTTTTTATTATTAGATTTGGTGGATATCTCTCTAGGTAAATACACATTAATTATTTTACCCTTTGGATACATTACCAGAAAGTAACTTGTAAAGTCAAGGATTGTAAAAAGGCTATAAATGTTATATTCCCACTATCTTCTGAAACTGTGAACTATCTACCTTTCTAGTAGTGTTTTAGAATCACTATTTCCCCAAAGCCTAACCCCACATTGAATATTGTATTTTAAAATTTTATTAATAAAATCAGTATCATTTTTATCTCCCTTTGTTGCTTTGATGATTAAGGTTTTCAAATATACTTTTTGGTAATTTTCATGTCAATGTATGTAGAAGTATATAAATTGCTGGCCTATGTCCATCTATATTTTTGTTATTAGAATATTAATTAACTATACAGAATGCTACTATTATATATCTCTGTTTATCTCTTCATCTATCCATATCACCTATATCTATGTCAATTTAGAAACAAATACTTTGTAGTCAATTCTATTTCACTTCCCCTTTGTAATTGTCTACATTTCTTTGTTCAAATATTTTATAAATGTATTTTAACTTAAAAATAAAAAACAGAAACAAAAAAATGATATCAAACATATATAATAAGTTAAAATAGGTGAATATGGGTTCAACTTACACTGCTCCAGAAATCCTCTTGCTTCTCCAAGTAATAACCATTATACTATTTTTATTATAATTACTTCCATTTTCATTATTCATTATCAACTATTATCCAATAGTTTAGAAATCTAAATGTGCTTTCTTATGAGGTTTAGTATTTTTTGGTGGTTTCTTTTTATTTAAAGAAAGTATTCATGAATCATAGTTTTGGTGTTTATTTTGTTTCTTTGCTTTGGTTTTCTTTCCAGTGACACCTCTTATCCATATATTTGATCTTCTTTGCCTATTGTTAATAGTTGTCATTTTCCAGTGTTACTTTACCTTTTTTACTTCCTTTTGAACTTAAAAATGTTTCTGTTTTTCATTTCACATTTCACCTAAGCCATTATCTGTTGCATTTATTCAGTCTTGTGTTTCTCCTTGTTTGCTCTATTAATGCATTTTCTTATTTTTAAAATCATTTTCTCCACCTTTAGGAGATTTTCACATTTTGATTCATCATATATCAATCTATTAATATATTTAGCTTGTTTTGAAATAATAAACTAAGATTTTGAATTTTTACTGGGCACCTCTTACTGGCATTTTGTTACTTATTTGCTTTTGTTACTAACAAATTTTCATGATTTTTGACCTTGATTTTTTTTGTACTTGTTTTTTATTCTGTGAAGTTTTATTTTTTTAACTTTTAAAATTTGATAGTATCACAGATTTCACTTTTCTGTTGTTTTCGTATAGTGTTCAAAAATATATAACTTGCTTTGTTAGATTTCCTGGCCCTGTTTGTTTTCCTCCTTTAATCTAAATATTCCTTCCCTTTAACTCTGTTGTCTCTCATCTGCTCAATTATGATTCAATGAGTATAATTTCTCCTTAGTACGGAGCTCTGTCCTAGAAGAGATATAATGGGGGACATTTTAATATGTTTTTAGGGGCTTCAGTCTTTCTTTCCAGAGTTACTAATTTTACAGAAGGCAAAACCGTTCTCCATTTTAGCTGCTCTTCTGAAATTGTACCAATGTATTTTTAAATATCCCTTTGGGTATACTGGTATTTTGTACACGTTTATGGATACCAAATATATCTTTTTTTATTTCCTAAAATATCAATAACATGAAAGTCTTATGGTTATTGGTGGTTTATTACTGACTCACGTGTATTTTAGGGTCTTGTGATATCTTTTGACTTAGTTTTGTTAGCAATGTCATAGTGTCAGATATCAATTCCTGTAGTGATTCATTCACACATGACTCAATGTATATAGCCCATAAAAAATAGATGCTTAAAAATTTTAATCATAATGCAATCTAATTGTGAAGGGATTTTTAAATCCTGCACCTCTTTAAGTTTATCTATGTATCTATGACATAAAAGAGTGAATTTTCAAAATCCTTACCCATCCCAAACTGCCATTTGGTTTATTGCTGAAGGATAGCATCCTTATCTCTCAATATTGGGAGGCTTAATTTTTTATAGGCTCAATTATTTTCTCATATTTTCGTGGAAGTTACTTTTTTCTCTGATGAACAAAATTTACCTTTCCTAGATGAACTGTCATATCTGTCACTATGTCTAGAAAGTTTTGTATGGATTAAAAAGCCAATTAAAATAATTATTGATATTTCATATGTGCATAAGTTAAAATATAAATGACAATACAGTATTTGGTTACTAAAATTATGTTTGAATAAAAAATTTGGTGAAAATAAAGTGATACATGTGTCAACAGAGCTCTATATAGGGGCAACTATATTTCCAGTGTACTTCATGAAGACTTAAATATGTGATCTCATAACTTGATTGTGAGTAACATTATGCTACAGTCAATGAGGGAAGGAGATAAAATGAATTAGCTGAAATTAATTTGCAAAGCTAGTGAGTCAAAAGTTTGACACTTTAGCCAAAGAATGTTTATTCATGAATTTTTGGTGAGACAATTGAAGACTCAATGAACCAAGAATCTGTATGTGATCCCAACATTTCAGTCTTATAAACATTCTATCCTACTTTTGCTGGTATAATATGACCCACAAACTGGAGAATGTTTATAGCTTGTCCTGTGTTATTTTCTGTATCCTTTTCCCTATACATTTATCTTCCATCCCTGAAAAAGGAACCACTTCCCCCAAATTATATTTTCATTCTTCAGAACCATCTTCATCCATAAAAATAGAACGAAAATAGAAAAACATAAAATACGCATAATCTCTATGCTGATTCTTCATGTTACTATTTGTTCTTTATAGATATACATAGTGTAAATGAAATTAGAAAATCAAGAAAATTTGTTCATATATCCATAGCTATTTTGGTTATTCTGGCATGACATTCAAGCTCATTATTTTTTCTAAAAATATCCCATTACAAACATTAATTAAATCCTGGTATCAAACATAGACTTTTAGGCTTTGTTACATTCTATATCCATCTACTAAACCTCTTTAGAAATAGTGAAAGCACAGGATAAGACAAGCACAATCTAAGAGTCACATATTTGCATAAATCAGATTATGGAAAACAATAATCTAAAGGAGAAATGTGCCTGGATAAAGTACTGAACTGAAATTTTCAGGGCTGAGTTTCTCACAGTCTGCTATCAGCTCCTAGCATTTTGCTACTTGATTTTTACCATTCATTTTCTCCTGTAAAATTATTTTTTTCTGAACTTTTTAAATGATGTTGGCTTTAGGAAAGTTTTATAATTTCACAGGTTTCTATTTTCTGTTGTTTTGTATAGTGTTCAAAAATATGTAACTTTCTTTTTTAGATTTCCTGGCACTATTTATCTCCAAACTTTGGTGTAAATATTTTTCTTAAACTTTGTTGTATCACTTCTGCTCAATTATAATTCAATCATAATTTTTCCTTAGCATGAAGCTCTGTCCTAGAAGGGAGATCCGGAAGGCTATTTTTAAAAGTTTTTAGAGGCTAGAAGAATCTATTATCTCTAGTCCTTTTTTCCAAGGTTACCAATATTATAAAGGGACAAAACCACTCTCAGTTTTAGCTGCTCTCTACAACCACCTGATGGCCATTCCTAATTTTCCATCTAAAAGTGTATAGGAGGTTTCAAGTGATTGGGGCTGATTAAGGAGAAAGATCTGACCACAGGAGGCAGTAACACATGATAAGTTTTGTTGGGCCATGCTTGGACATGATTGCGATGATAGAGTAAGTCCCTTACAATATGAAACTGTCCAGAGGTTTACAGTGAGGAAGTCACCATCCAGAGGGAAGAAGGGTAGGGGAACTCCCAGGGAAGAGGGGACACAGAGAGGGGGCTTACCTCTAGGTGATGTCACTCTGCAGCATGGTGGGGAGTCTCTGGCTCAGGGAACTTCAATGGGCCACAGATATCTTAGACCTTAGAAATATAAGGTCCTATCATATCAGTGGCTTTAAGATTCAGGATGAGGTTCCATAGGGCATACAAATCAAGTGGGCTCTAAGTGGCTGGAAATATGCTTTTCTAGGCTATTACTGAAGTAATGATTTTGAGTTTGGCAGTGGAGGACTTTTGAATAGGTCTTAGCCTGTAGTGAGGAAATAAACAACCTAGGGACCAATACAGAGGCTGTCTTTGGCTCATTTATATAACAAAGTGGAATAATGATTCTTACCACAAACCTGCCACATGAGTATTGGAAGGAATAATGAGATAATATTTGTAAAGCCTTTTGGAGTTCTTCTCATGAAAGGTACTTTATTAATACAAAACTATTATTATGGCAAGAAGTCTTTTCCCAGAGTAGCTTATGTGCAATCACTGCTGGTGTATTTATTGCAACTGACATAAGCTGCTCAAGGAGATTGTAAACATTAACATTATTCCTTTAGATTTTATTGCAAGGGCATTAGTTTACATATTAAAATATTTCAGCAATATTCCTAAGAATCAATTTAGAGCATTGTTTGAATAGAATTATAAAATGAACATTTGGATTTCAATACAATTATTTAAATGATTAGTTTTTCAAGGATTGTTTGTATTTGAATATGTCTCGTTATATATAAACTGAGGAAAATATTCTTAACATTATAAATGTAAAACATTATTGAATTAAAGATTGTTTTAACTTATATCTAAATTAGTGCCATCCAATTTAATATGTATCTAAATTTGTGACTATCATCCCTTTGGGAGAACTTGTTTTATTTGACATTTTGGAATAAGTGAATTCACTCTTCATATAATGTCACACATTAGAAAATGTGTGTTTTTTACAAACTTTCTCTAATTCTTGCTTTTCAGACATAAGTCTTGTAGTATTCTATTATTTTAAGTCAGAAGAAAATTTTCTCTCTCTCTTTTTCACATTCATTGAGGTTCAATGTCTTAAGTTGAAAAATGTCCATTTAATACATAAGGGGAACAGATATGATATGGTTAATAAATGCCCTTTTGTATGATTTATTTGCATTTATATTGTTAATATGAACAAGGAATAAGTGAGTGAAAATATAATTTAAATAATCCCATATATTCTTATTAGCCAATTGTGCATATATATATATTACCAATGACTATTTCATTAAGTAGAAAGTAAATTCTAAAGATGACAGTTGATGCTTGTATTTGTTCTTATTTTTTACACAATTCCTCTTAAAATTGTGAGTACATGAAAAGAGAAACAAGCATCTAGTTGAAGAAAGATGAATGAAAATTGTATAATTCAGTCCAGTTGATTATTGTCAAGATTCTGTTTATTATTTACTTACCCTAGATGTTAGCTTTCTACTTTATGATTTTTTACTAGGTATGTACTTTCCTATATATACTCATGCTTTAGATTCCTGAGAAAGATTAACAGACAAGTGGAAACTCTTCATCTCTGTAATCCCTACTTTAAATCTATGTATGCCTGATATTCTGACTCTGGGTATATCTTTAATTCCTGGTGGTTAAGACTTAATGATGATTAGTATCAAACAGTTATTGCTATACATGCAGACATTATATTAGAAAATTAAGAAAAGGAACTGAGTTAAATATTTTAAGATTCTATTTCTTAATTCTTACTAAACAATTAAACATATGTTTCAGTAATTAAAATAATCAGATAGTAACAGGATAAAAACATCCCAAATCACTCCATATTGTCAATTTAATGGATAACGCTTAATATAATGACAGATATGGAATAATTTTTCTTATTTATATTTTTAGTCAACACAATTGATTTATAATGAGCAAAGCTCATTGATAGTTGGTTACCCCAGTGGAATCTAGGGACAAAAATGCCTAAGGGCTCAGGAAACAAATTCGAGAAGATCTGAAGTGGTATCTAGTAAGAGTCTTACACAGTCTATGTTAGTCTATTAGATCTGTTTGTGTCCTTATTTTCAAGTCCCCATCCAACTCTATAGAGCCTCCAAATTTTGTGAGAATGATATATCTTCACTTCTTACCTAGTAACCAATCACAATATCTGAAAAGACAAAGTAAGATAATTAGTGAAACGATCTACAGTTTTCATTGCTGCACATGTTCTCAAGGCTGTAAGTAGTATTCATAATTCTCTTCCACAACCTATTTAATCCTTCCTGTACACTCAGCCAGAATTTCTACTGCTTTGGGTTGCTTCACTGGTGATGTGACTCAGACCTTCATCCCCGAGGGGTTTGTGCTCTTAATTACCAAGAACTTGTTAACAAGTGTTTGCTGCAATTTTCTACTTTCCATTCTTCTTGGGCATGGATATATCAAGAAATGTGCTAGAAAATTTATAAGGTTCAGAAATGTTTCTCCATTTCTTGATTGTATACAGTAAACTTTACCCAAACTTGGTAAACAGAGGCGATTACCTGATCAATTTTATAGATTCATTCTTTTCCTTCTGTTTCATTTGCATGAGGAAGTCAACATAGTAAGAAGTTAGATTCTGTTCCTATTTCAGTATAAGTCATAATGTTTCTCTTGAGGGAATCATTCTTTTCCTAGGAACCAAGACCTTGAACCTAGCAGTGTGTAAGATTGCAAAGATGTACAGCACGCACAAAGAATGATGATGATAGGGATTGATCCACTCTTTGGTCCTGGATCTAGTGAGGCACAGCTACTGAGGTACACCACTGTATATCTGCTCTTGGTCAGCGCATCTACCATATCCTGAAAACAATGACTGAAGCCTGAAGCATGTTTTGTCGATGCTGGCTCCCTAGAAGAATCTTTAACTGTCATTATACTGGTCTACCCCACATTGGCTTATTTTAGGGCATATCACATGATATATATATAATCTTGAGATTATCTCATCATTATTATACTTTTTTCCATAAAATGGATCCTCTTCTCTGAGATGATTTTTTTTTCTGTGACAAACTGCATAAATAAATCATTCTTGAGCCTCATAGTGGTTGGTATGGAGGCACTGACTACAAATGTCTCAGTCAGTTTGGGCTGTTATAACAGGATACCATAGGTAGGTGGCTTAAACCACAAATAATTATTTCTCAGAGTTTTGGAATATAAATGTCCAAGGTCTGGTTCTTGGTGAGGGCCTTTCTCTTGCTTTATAAGTAATTTCTTCTCACTGCATCCTCACATGGCAGAGAGAAAGAGCTCTGATCCCTTTATCTTCTTATAAGGGTACCAAGCCCAACATAGGTGCTCTACTTTCATGACATCATAATAACAAACATTCCATTGGAGAATAAAACTTCAATATATGAATTTTAGGGCACATATTCAGTCCATACCAATGAAAAAGACAAACACATATCTAGAATAGTTATCAGCTATGGTAAAGATAGATTGCTGTCTTCTCCAAGGTGGAGGATCTGATATAAGTAACCTACCACCAAGTGGCTGAATAGTTCACTATCTAGTGATTATAACTGATATCTACAGCAGTGACTTTGACAATCATCAGTGGCAGCAGCTGGAATTAGCTTTGACGAGATGATGCCTATGAACTTTGGCCTATTCACAATTGCCATCCCTGCCATTATGTCTGTATTTACTGGTAATGGTCTCATTGTGCCAGCACTGGTATAGCTGAGAAAAGAAAGATAACTGACATCTTTGTCTGATGGCAGTTGTGTGAGACTCAAATAGCTGTAAATTTGGTGCTTACTTCTATATCTCCTTTTTAGACCTCCATGTCCTTCATATTCCATCAATCTTATTATTTCCATACCCTTGATAAAACATTCAGGTATTCATCAGGAGATCCACATTTTAGGTACCTTTTCCTTCTATGGTAATCCAAGTAATCCATGTGAGTTGCATGAACAAGTATAATGCTCACAACTCTGCCCACTTGGTGGGATCCTTGAATAGAGCTATGATGTGCCAACGTATTTCTTTTTTCTTTTCTTTGGCTTTCAGCAACACAAATCTCTAACTCATTTGTGAGCTACATTCATTCCTTCTCTATCAGTTTTAGAGAAATCTCCATGAGACTATAATTGTGAGGTGGGTAACATGGTGGTTTGTGTCCCTTATATAATTTGTCTATATTTTTAGCCCTGCTTGGCCTGATCTCAAACAGACTATTTTCACTGGATGATGGATTGCTTCAATTTCTGCTTAACCTTGTCACTGGTGACTCTGATATTATCTCCTTCATAAAAGTCTGGTACAATTGCATACTAACTTGATGTTTCATGTTCAAGTGCTCAGTATTAAGCCTATAGCAAGGTAAGGAGTTAATTTAGAAATGGTGGTTAATTCTTTGATGTAGAAATCACAGCCTTGTTCTAGAATCTTAAGATACTGTCAGGTGTGGGGACCACATGTCAAGTCCATGTTCCCTGGTTCTTGGTTCCCAGCACTGAAGAATGGTTACTGGTACCAAGTTGACGGAGCAAATGAGCATACCAAGCAGATGCAAGCAGGCAAAGTGTCAAGGTTTTAAAAGTGTAGTACATTCCATAGAAGGAATGGATCAATCCCTGTGAGTGGAGGAGCCCCTGAGTTTAACAAGATTTCTCTCCTTTATGCTGATCCCCTAGTTCTATGTTAAGTGGGGGCAGAATATTCATGGTTTTTCTTAGAAAGAAGTGGAGAATTCCTGGAATGGGAATTTCTTCCTCTTTTCTATCCTTGTAAGACAATTTCCAGGGGTTGCCATGGTATTTATAAATGGTCACAACACTAGTGGGTATGATTTTTATTATGTTAATGAGGGTAGGTCACTAATGGATACTGTCACCTTACTGTATGCATGCTCCAAAGACCATCTTTTATGGCCTGGGTCATATCTCCATTTTGTGGCCTTTCTACTTCTTTTTGGCTGGTCAGTCCTTGGAGACCCCTCTTATCGTAGAGCAAACATCTGTTTAGTCCTTCAAAGCCCCTTTGATATGTTATCTCTCCCATCTTGGAAATTCCCCTTCTAGTCAATGTGTTCCTTCTATTATAAACAAAGCATCTCCTAGTGCCATCTGCTCCTCTCCCTCCTTATCCCTACCTAACAATACTATAGTATTACTCTTTTACTGAGGCTTACTTGGAGCAAAGCATCCTTATCTACAACAGACACTACTAGCACCACCAAATCTGCAGGGTTATATGGCCCATGTGGTAAGACAGCTTGCAGTATGGTCTCAACATGCTGCAGAACCTATATTTATTATGGGCCTCTCTTGAAATTTCAGCTTCTAAATCCTCCAAAATATTCATGATAGTATTCCAAAATATATTTTACAATTTCTACATCTAGAGAGGCTCACAAAGTGCTGTGCCTTAGTGGTAAGAGATATGAAGTTAAAACAAACAAACAAAACCTGGTGTCCTACCTTAGTAGTCCTATCATGCATCAGAAAAAGGAATTGATTTCTAAAATCTTTACTTACATAATAGGCCTCTGAATTTTCATTGAATTTTTCTTTCATATCCTGGAATGCATTTGTTTTATAAGGAATTTTAAGGTATTTACCACTTCCTTCTTATTAGAAATAGTTAAAATGATATAATTAATATGAGTGAGAATGCTATTATTTGAAATGTCGGGATCAAGGATGTGGACTATATTATGACAGAAAGCAGAAGTATTTAACTAGTTCTGGAGTAAGACAGTGTATGTGAACTCTTGCCTATGTCACGTAAAGATTAACTGACTTTGATTCTCCCTAATGATAAGGATTAAGAAGAATACATTTACCAGCTCAATAGGCAAATATTGGGTGAGGCCGCTCTGGCACGGAGATGGCACCCAGCACAGAAGCTACAGGTAGGGACACTCCCTAGTTCAGCTTACTATAACTTTTAATCATGCACTATAATCATCTGGTTTTCAAAAAGGCCAGATAAATAAAATGAATGGAAATAGATGGGAACCACAACTCTTGGATTTATCAAGACTTTGATGGTGGAACTCAATTGTGAACTTAACCTAAAATTTGATTATTCTTTTGTTGTACTATTTTGCTAAAGAATAAAGTATTTTTTTACAATAATGTCCTTTTATTTCACAATGAGTTAGCAGACATAAGACTTCTATGGGATGCTAGTATATCACTGTAATTTGGACCTAATGTGATATAGGTTTGAACCAAAATTCTATTTATAGACTAACCAGAAAATATGATAGTGTTTTAGGTCCTCGTATAGTTATTTTTTATAAATAACTTTCTAAGAGATGGAAAGCAAATTCCATAAAGATTCAGAAGCCTATTAAGTAAGTAAAGATTTTAGAAATCCATTTGTCCGTGGCATGCCAGGACCACTAAGATATTAAAGGTTTTTTTTTTTTTTTAAACTTATATCTCCTACCACTAAGGCACAGCATTTAGTGAGTCTCTTTGGATTGTAGAGGTAGTATTATGTATTTTGGAAAACTATTGTGAACACTTTGATGGATTTAGAAAACTGAGTTTCAAAAGGGGTCTACCTGGATTGGGACTGCCCTCAACTTATCTCCGAGAAAACTTGGAGTTCTGGTAAAGATCTTTAGAAAGGATAATGTCAAATAGGCTAAATAATGATTTTTAACTATAACATGCTGTTTAAAACTCCATATTCTCATAATAGGTCCCAAGGCTGGCTTGTTTGTTGGTGGCTTACACCTGATGTAGCCTGTTAACCACCCTTGCTTATGTGACAAGAGGGCCATAAAAGATCCTGTTAGAAACTTTTTTTGGGGAGGAGGAACTTTAGAAGAGTCCTTCTAAAATCAAAATTTCTCACATAATCTTTGATAATTAAATGTCAGGAGATAAATAACTTCATAAGAAAGAACGCTGGGGAGATATGCCTCAGAATGGTTTGGGCCTTAATGACTTACGGATATTCATTTTCTCTTCCTGTATCATATTATTTGTCTTCAATCAACCCTTATAATAGTATACTCTGTGGAGCTGAATGAGTCCATTTTATTATCTGACATGCATAATATTTGCAGTGCTCCTGCACCAATGTCAACTAAGATTCAAAAATCTAAGAGTTCACAACTAGCCGTTGATCTTCTTGGGTAGGATCAGAGGAATGTCTATCACATATACATGCAGTGGCATTTAAGTGTCTTTGTGCAAGAGGATTTAGCACTTTTCTGATCAAGAGTTTCTGTGACTGTTTTATATTGGAACAGTGAATGGGAGGTGACTTTTTGTGCAGTGGTAAGCTTTAGCCTTTTCCTCACCAGGCCTTGCTATTTGTTTTTTTGTTTATTTGCATCTGTTATTAATTTGTTTATTATTCTTGAACTTGAACAATTTTATAAAACACTGTAGTTTACTGTTAACTGTTAATACAGTTAACCTGGCATGCCTCTAGGAGCATCATGGCATGTTAGCTTGATGTATCAGGTCACTGATGGTCAAATACCTGTTTGTCACTCTGGCTTTTTGTCTTCAATAGCTGTTATCCCTGCCTTGCTTTTAACAGTTAAATGAAGCCATGTTGATGTCTCTAATATCAGTAATACCATGAACCCAAGTTTCATAGTAGCAGTATCTCCTACCAATGCCTGCCTATTGAGGATAGCCACCATAGAGTTCCTCAAAGATACCATTGGTCCCTTCATCAGGGTATTCATTATTGCCTCAATGAATGGAGTGCCCTCTGCCCCTTCCAGAAAGTATAGTCAAAATTTCTTGGATATTACATGTTAAATATGTTCTGAAACTTCCTATTCCTTCCTCAACACTCCAACAAAGTGGTTCTATCATTTTTACTACATTTAGTCTAGGCATCATCATGATCTACTTTCAAGAAGACATTCCAGAAAAATATTGGAACTAAATCCAATTTTTCTTCCAGTACAAAGAACCTCTAGTAACAGTGTGGCCATTATCAATCATTTTTCTATAATCCAGGATTTTATGCCACTTGTCCTGTTCCTACCAATCTACTCACAAAGTGTTCCTCCAGTTTCTGCAGGACATACTACCAGATTCTGTATTCTCCTGGGCAAATGATCTATTTCTCCCTGGTCTGTTAACCATGCTGACCCATATAGGTTCTCTGAGAAGTGATACTGACTGAGGTCCTGAAGGCAATGAGCGATGACACAGGCAGATCTTGAGGAGAACAAGCATCATCTTGTGAGGAGATCACTTCTAGTGAAGTCATTGCACGTGTTCAGGCAAGAGGGCATTTTTTACATCATTTTGGGAAGGAGGAGCTCAGAGTATTCAAGGGAATATGGAGGTTCAATATTCTCAGACTGTTTCCTATAACACTTTGCCAGGTCTTAAGTCCCCAATATTTACTTGCCAGAGCCTTACTGTAATATAGGAACCTTGTCAAAGCTAGCCATTAATTTTAATTGTCAGCTTTGTTACCTTTACAATTAGATCGGTGGCTTAATTTCTAGTAAAAGCTGCCCTAAACCTATAAGAGACCAGAGTCTACTTAAAAGCTGTCATAGGGGCTCTTTGCTTATTCAGTTTTACAGCACACTTTCAATTTCCAGTTGGCTGCCTTGAGCCTATAATTTTCTTTCCACAGGCCTTCCAATGTCATTAACAGAGGCCAGCCTACTTTTCAGTATTTATTATTATTATCATTGCCCTCATACCATTCAAGTGCCATAGTCCAAGTACACCCAAGTATACTGCTCCATCCACTTGTACCTTTTTGCAATTAATCAAAGATGAAACCCTTAGCACTTGCGATATGAATATATGTCGTGTTTTATCACCACCATTCATTTCTGGTATCAGATGTTTTATCTTGGGATCTTCAAGTAGAACTTGGGGCCAGTGCTCCTAGGCTACTAGTTTATTAGGAAGTGTAGTCCAAAAGAAACCAGAAAGGGGAAAACTGTGAGTGAGGCAGATAATGTTAGGGAGAAAATAAAATCATATGTTACCAGGGTGGATGCCACTAACTTTGTATCAAGTTAGAGCACCTGCTTTGAAGAGCAGTATGTTTCTTTGTGTATCAACAATACAGCCCTGGAATGGAAAGAGAAGAATTTATCTGCTAGCTTCTATCTCTCATTGATCAAAATTTTGCTTTATGTCTCTTCAGTGTGGGGCAGGTGAGGGTAATATGCTTGTCGCACAAATTTGCATATCTTAGAGTTAACAAGGAAAAGCTGAGGAGGAAGTTCTAAGATAGTTGGCATGAAGGTGGTGTAAAGTGATATTGGATTGGGATTGCTACTTAGACTGCAGCTTGGTCAAGCCTACACAGAGACTGTTGCTGCAGTTGGCTGGTGCAAAACAAATAGGAACTCTAGACATATGTAAGTTACAAGTTTATGAAATGGCGTAAAGGAAGTGTCTCATACAAACAGACTAAACCAAACCAAATCCAACAAAACAAACAAAAAAAGCAGTTCTCTTCCCCACACTCTTCTACTCCGTTGATTCTTATGTCCCAAGGCAACAACTTTCAACACTTTTTATCATTTTCTGGTATCTATCAAAATATTCATAAAGAACATACATACTGGTGTTTGACAAACAT
Organism: Cheirogaleus major; assembly: GCA_963574435.1. Classification (NCBI taxonomy): domain Eukaryota; kingdom Metazoa; phylum Chordata; class Mammalia; order Primates; family Cheirogaleidae; genus Cheirogaleus; species Cheirogaleus major. The sequence goes on from CAUYPO010134663.1 coordinate 14,836, forward strand.
TTTAGAATAACATGCTTCTACCATTCTTCCTCTTTTCCCTTTAAAAAAACTAGACATTAATTATTGACTCTATTATTCTGAAGCTGAGGATTAGGTCACTTGCACTATTTACCACACTACCATGTACAACATTTCGACGCACACATGCACAAAACAATGCACTCATGCCCAAATACAGATATATATACCTAAGCATGTGAGCATGCATATACACACAGTTCGTTATAACCATTCTATAAATAAAATTTGATGACTATTTTTTGATTAAATTAGTATTATTACCACATAAATGCTGTTCACAGCTGTCCCACATTCTAACAGAATTTTTGTTACTGTTCCATTGATCCAGGTTTAATAATTGACTAATTCACTTACTTGCATGGTTTCCAATAATGCTATTACTATAATAATTTAGCATCAAACAATAAAACAAACAAAAGCTAAGCCACACCAAACACACAGAGAGAAACCTATAAAATTCCCCTAAAAGTCATTTAAAAACCAAATATCTCTTGTGAGCCACCATCCTCTTACTGTTCCTGCTCATGGCTAGGTATGCTTTGTAGCTGTCCTTCTGGGATGTTCTCTCACAATTACTCCAGAAATTGCATGTGTCTCAATCAAATCATGAATTCTTCAGTTATGCTATAGATTGGATGTTTGTTCCTCAAACTTCATGATGAAATTTGATCACCAATGTTGAAGGCAGGGCTAATTGGAAGTGTTTGGGTCATTGGTGCCCATCTCTCATGAATGGCTTGGTGCTTTCCTCATGGTAATGAGTGAGTTCTTGCTCTATCAATTTTCTCAAGAGCTGTTAAGAGCCTGGCACCTCTACCTATCTCTCTTGCTTCTGTATTTACCATGTAAACTCTACACACCCTGGTTCCTCTTCACCTTTGACTTTGAGTAGAAGCAGCATGAGGCCGTCACTGGAAATTGAGCAGATACCAGTGCTGTGCTTCTTGCACAGTATGCAGAACCATGAGCCAAATATACCTCTTTTCTTCATAAATTATCCAGCCCCAGCTATTTCTTTATAGCAACACAAATAGACTAAGATGTGTTACATTCATGGACCTCATGGATTTCTTTTGCTTGTTTTACTTCATCATTTAATGGAAGTACATCTTCTAAGAAAGGAGGATTGTAATGTGACATTTTAACACCACACTTTTCTGAAAACTATATTCATATGGCTCTTGTGTTTAGCTATTCTGCAAGTAGTTTTCTGCCAAGTCATTTAGTCATTTTTTTTCCCTCACATTTCATCAGGACTCCCATCTGATTACATTTTGCTTCTTATGTGTATGCAGATTTTATTCTCTAATAGATATTGATTGGGAATTTAGGAAGAAGTGTATATAAATATGTGCATTAATCAACAATGTTAATCTTAAGTTCATATTCATATCCTCAAACCTTTTATTTTTAAATAAGTTCTAAAGAAAGAAAAGCTACTCAAAGAAATATATAAACCTGTACTATCATCATGTAATATAATAAGATAGTCACATGCACTATTTGCCACACTACCATATACAACATTTTGACACACACATGCATGAAACAATGCACTCATGCTTGAATACAGATATGCACCCAAGCATGTGGCACACACATACACAGTTCTGTTATACTTAGTGGGAAGTTCACTTTTTTTGGACATCTGATTTCTCAAAGTATCCTATATAAAATACATGCCTGAAGATGATATTCAAGTTCAGCAAGATGGAAAAATCACCACAGTTTAGTGGGTCCTTACTGTCAGGTGAGTCAGCAGTTTCTTAATCATACAAACATGTACAAAAATTGTTTGATAATTTCTTCAATAATTATGTCAAAATGCAAGTTCAAAACTGGACATAAAACACATTCTAGATATTAATATTTTCAGAAGTTGCAATTTTAAATTGAACTCCTTAAATTTTTATTTTCTCTCAAACTCTCTTTTGAAATATTTGATTAGATTAGGCAATCTATACTTGGCTTTCTTGATGAAACACTAATAATTTATAACAATCATTGTAAAGTCAGATAACATAAAATAGTGAAACACATGTTTAAAATATATTATTATAAAACATTATTTATGACTACATAGTTAAAATATTAGCTACCCTATCTCCTATGAAAATATAGTTGTCTCTCTTTATCTGAGGGAAATACATTTCAAGACTCCCAGTAGACAGCTGAAACGGGTACCCAGTGGATGCTACCTTATGTAGATTATACAAGAATTTTTTTCTTTCTTCACAGTTTAATGTATAAAAGATACATTCTTACAGTAGATTATAGCAATGTCAACATTTACTTTTTTTCTCTTCTTATTAAGTTGTGAACTTTTACCTTTTCCCTGCCAGAAGCACTTTACGATTTCTCCTTGGCATATTCAAAATGCTGGCATCACTACTCTCACTTTGTTTACATAACAAGAGTTATGTAAACACAAACACTGTGGTACTGCCATCTACTGTGGCAGTAGATCTGATAGCCCAGCTGGCTACTAAGTGACTAATGAGTAGGAACATCTACAGTGTGGACACACTGGACAGAGGGATGGTTTACATCCCAGGATGGACAGAATGGAATGGCATGAAATTTGATCACATTACTCAAAACAATGAGGAATTTAAAACTTAGGAATTGTTCATTTCTGGGATCCTCCATTTAATATTTTATGAACTTGGTTGATTTTGGGTGAATGAAACCTTGGAAAATGAAACCGTGGATAAGAGGGGGTGACTACTGTAGGCATAATGGAGGTTGAAATAAGTTGATAGAAATTTTCTTTTAATGTCATAAGGCTGAGATTGATTAGCTGCTTTTTAAATATGCAATGACCATTATTAAATTCAATTTATAGGTAACCTCAACTCTCTGGAAGTAAAATTGTTGTATAAGAATGTTAAGACTATGGTAGCATTTCTGAAATTAATGATCATTCATACATGTACATCGTATTAGTGCCTGTCAAATATTTTAATCTTTTAAACTTTGAAAATGTAATTTTCTTAAACATTTAAGCTACTATCAAGATATAAAAGTTTTTAAAGTAGCATTAATTAAAAATATTTGGGGGAATAATAGTATCACAATAATAGCAGAGTTGGGAAGAAACAACATTGTCTTCAACAGAGCAATATAGAAGCAGATACATCTTTGTTCACTTCCTGTTAAAAAATACAGTCATGTGAAAGAATTTATTAATTTGCTTCAGCTTCATTTCATTCATAACTCTTTATATACAATATTTTGATGTAAAAAAGATTTTAAAATGATATTTTCCTTCTTTCTTAAATTTAGTTTTAGAAAATCAAATTTTAAAACATGACATTCTAATGAAATCATGTTGAATTTTTGGCCTGTGCATTTTGCAATATATTTTAAAAACAGTGTCAGTTTCTGGCTTCAGATGGTTATGTGTATGAATTATTAGAAGTGTTTCATATTAAAGAGACTTAAATGTTCCATTGCTAAGACTGTAATTATAAACATGGAACATTTTTGCTTCAAAAGCTTCCTTTAGAGAGACTTAAAAGCATAATAAATGACTTCTTGCCTAAAACAGAACAAATATGTTCAATAATGAAAAGAAGAAGTGTTGTGACCTATTTAACTTACCGTAAGATTGGCTTTTTCTTGGAGGAAAGTGAAATAGTCAATCCTGCTTTTCAATTTGATTGTTCTAAAGAAATTTAATAAGGAAAAATTGAAACTTCAAAATCTTTTGTTTTCCAGTGGGTTATCAAACAATTTACCTTCATATATACTGTATTAGCTGAAATCATAAATTAATTTTCTTCATATCCCTAACTTTATTCTAATCTCTAATGTTTTCCTTTCATGATAAATAAGTGCATTGTAAATTAAACATGTTCAACAGTGATTCAATTAATTGTACAGGTCAGTTTTTTGAGGTTTTCAGTAGTGTGTTTTCTTCTTATATATATAAATAATCTAATGATTTATTACATAACAATGATGCTGGGAACAATAATGGATATAAAGGTCTATGGCCTTTTAAAGAATATATGAAAGCCTTTTGGATGAATGATTAATTCAAAGTAGGTACAAAGACAGATAGTGTAAGATCTGTGACATTATAACATGTTAGTATTTCAGACCAGTTTGTTATAGAAAAAGGTCACTCAATATTTGAGACAGCTTGTAAGAAAATGTGGCTTGAAAGAATCTGAGGAAATAAAAGTTGAGAATGCAGTAGGACCTCCCTGAGTATTAACTATTTTATGATTGCAGATGATAATCAAATATATTGAAAAGTTCTTAAACTTTATAAAGAAGTAAAAATGATATACCTTTGATACAACTACTAAGGAATTTTAAGGTATTTTCACTTTCAATTGATTTAATTTGTAAACTTATATAATTAAAAAGTCCATTTTACGTCTGTCTTTTTCTGTCTGACTTCACCTTCTCCTTTGATGATTGCTTTATTTTCTTGTCTATAAATACTATACACACTGTTGATCTCTAAAATTGCATGTAAAAATTCCTTTGATATTTCCATTTGAAAATATAAAACATCTTAATGTTAACATGGACACAAAACAGAAGTATTGATTCCTGCCCTCACATGCAATCTGTGCCTCTCAGATTTTCCTAATTTTTTTTTATGGTATCACATGTACCCAAGAAAAAAAATCAAGGACATATTCCTTATCCTTCTCTTTCCTTAAACTTATACCTCATTTTTCATTATGTTTTGCGATCTCTATTCTTTAAAATGTGTATAAAATTCTCACACATATTCCATCTCAACTACAACCATCAACATAACCATTTTTTGGTCCTCTAAACTACTATAATAGACATTTAATAGCCTCTGTTTTTCTAATCCTGGCCTTTACCTTCCAGTTTTCATATAGACAATTATTATAACTTTTACACACAAAATAATATATTTAATTTTCTTGTTTAATTTGTTTCAATAGTTTCCCAAAGCAATAAGAATAAAACACTAATTCTTTAATTAGATTACAAAACCTACATGATATGGCCCTACCTACACCTTCTTTAACTGTTTACTTTCCCACATGCTATTTTTTCAATGGCATTGGCTTTTTTAAAGGTTCCAGATGGTTCCTGGTCTAGGTCCTTTGTGATAGTTGGTTGCTCTTCTTGAAATATACTTTCATTTGGCCTTCAGATAGCTGACATCTTGCCTTTTAATGTCTGAGCATTAGTGTCCTTATCACGATGTTCTTTCTTTAATCAACTTTTTTATTATCAAATTATCTCCGCAGAACAATATTCACTTTTTGATACATATTTTATTTAATTTGTGGATTTTAAATTAATTTATGGTGCCTAAACAAAATAAATCACTAACATATACAAAAATGAAATAATGGAGAGCAAAAAGAAAATATGGGACCTGGAAATTATGCAGTGAAATAAAGAGGGAATCTTGTTATTTATTATACTGCAATTAGAGACCCAAAATAGTAGTATAGAAGTCAAGACTTTAGATATTTGTTTCCAACAGTGAATCCACTTGATTGTTATAGGAAGAATTGCTGATCTTTCCCCATCACCCCAAATCTGTTCCACTTTCCCATCTCAATTGGTGGCTAATCAATACTTCTAGTTGCTTGTGTCATATTCCCTTAGAGTTGTCCTTGACATCTTTTTTTCATAACCTATATTGGGTCTGTCTGCATTTTTTGTTATATTTTTCAAGCATTTGATCACTTATCACCATATCCATTACTACACCTTGGATTAAATTCCTATTCCATATGGTTACCTGAAATAGCCTCCACAGGGACCCTAACAAAAGTAAGTCATAGTATGCTTCTCTTTTGTTCAAAACCCATCCATAGATGATTTCTTACCTTACTCAAGGAAGAATTAATGGCCAATAAAATGGAAAAGAGGAATAATCAGGATCTGGCTTCTGACTCAAATCAAATGTCATTTTCCAGTGGTTTGTTTCTGTCACGTGGACCTCCATGATCTTATAACTGAAATGAAGCTTGCAAAGGCCTTCAGGATGTGTCACTTCCTAGGTTGTCTGCCTTAAATTCTTTCTCCCTTGGTATTTACCTGACTTCCTCACTCATCAAATTCAAGTCTTTTCCTAAATGTTAGCTTCTCAATGAGAGATGCCCAACCATTATATTTAAATTTATACTATCATTCAGCACATGTTTTCCCTCTTCCCTACTTTACTTTTATAAAAATTTTCACCATCTAATATTCTATGCACTTTAGTGCATTCAACTTGTTTACACTCTCTCGTTTTTTCTCTTCCTAAAAACTATGTTATATAAAAGTAGGGATTTGTGTTTGTTTTGTTCAATTCTTTATTCCCTAGCACTTAGAAGAGAGGATGACACGTATTAGATTCTAAATAAATGAATATATAGTTAAACACAGAAGTGAACAATTAATGATAAATCTAACACACAATATGAAAACTTTAAAAGAGAACACATTTAAACTTTATGAAAAGATGTTAAAGTATATATAAGTCAGTAACTTTTAACCTGGTTTGCAAAGATAAGAATAATTAATATTATAAGCTTATCAATCTCTTCAAACAGGTATATAAATTTAATGTAATTTATATCAAAATGACAAAAGAAATTTTTTTTGAAACTTGGGAAACTTATTAACATTATATAGAATAGCGAAAAAACAAAGATAGTCAAGATACACCTAAAGAAGGATATATTGGTGTGATTTGCCCTATCAGACAGTAATTCTAATTTTAAATACACCGTGTGGTAAGCAGCCTCTAAGATGGAGTTCAGTGAATTCCACTTCCCGGTATTCACACCTTGTTACTTTATCCCTGTGTAATCCCCTCCTTGTAAGTGTTTCCTGGATTTATTGACTTGCATGTAATAAATAGCATATCAAAGATATGGTATGATTTCATATTAGAGATTAGGTAATAAAAAGACTGTTTTTGTCTTGGATGTGCTCTCTCTAATTTCCACAAATTGCTCTCTTTGGGATTCCAGATGCCATGAGGCAGCCCTGAGGAGAAGCTAAGGTGGTGAAAGACCAAGGTCTACCAACTTTGGACATAGCTCCTCCCCAAAGTTGAGTAGTAAGATGACACTGTAACCTCAGTCAATACTTGGACTGTGTACTTATGAGAGACCTTAAGCCAAAGGCACAAAGTGAAATCAGGCTTGCATTGCTGCCCAAAGAATGTTTGAGATAATAAATATTTGTTATTAGAGTTTACATTTGGGGATAATTTGTAATACAGAAGTATATGAATAAAATTAATGGTAGTCAGAAAATGACAAGGAGATACATATTATGTTCAAAGGAAGAAAACATCCCAAAACACATCTATACATAATAAAGAATATTGTTATATAACAGATATGGAAATACATATTAAAAATAAAATAGAAGAAATGCTTATTGGTGATTTTTGTCTAACTGAATTTAAAATAGGTGATTTTTTTCATTTAAGATTGCATAAGTGAATGGAAAAATAATAACTTCTCTAGAATGCCACTTATTCCCTTAGAACTCATGCACTGAAATTTTATCCCTAGCTTATGGAAGGTCAGATCATTTTGGCAAAGTTCTCATTGCTACTGGAATATCAAATGCTATAACAAATTGGTATTGACAGAAGAATTTGACTGAATTATCAAATGCACCCAGCCAAAATTCAAATACAACAAAATCAATTGCATTTCTGTTGCTTTGTTGCTTAAGCTCATTTGTCTTAATAGATGAAGAAAAAGGAAGGAAAAATGTCAGAAAATCATTTTACTCGTTCACCAGAATATTCTCATTATTTTGGTGGAATAAAAACTTTATTAATTACCTGATGTTAATGCTAGCAGTATACTTAATAGCCAACTATAATCAATAGGAAAAAAACCCCTGTAATTATTACCTACTATCCTAATAAGTATACATATGTACTCATGTAGCTAATTAATTATTAACACCCACTGGAAGATACAGCAGTAACTAGCACCAATCATCACTCAATTTACACAGAAGGTTCAGCAAGAGAGGCTAAGTGCCTTATCAAAAGTCACACTATAATTTAGCTTGTAAAAGAAAAAAAAACTGTTTCATCTCTCACCAATGAGAAAGATTGCTTTGTTATCATTATACAAATACTTCTTGAATAATTTACAGTTTGTGTGACCAATCATTCTTTTTGGTCACTACTTTTTTATTAATATCAATAAAATATTAACTTGAATTAGAATTTTTTTATATACCTGGTCAATTTTGGTGGTATAATGTTTTTATCATAAAAATATAAGGATCAGAATAATATTCAATAGTATAAATTTCTCCACTTTATTCACTAAATTTATGGGCTATAACAAGAAGAGATTAAACTATAGCTTTGTCAGAGCATAAAGAAGAAGGTTTAAAGTATCTGACCTCATAGGCTTTGTATGAATTAGTACCCATCAAGATTGATGAAAGCTATTAATTGAAAAAATATGAATATATAATAAAAGTTTTAAACTCAGTGTAGAGTTCTCATAATCCATTGATAATGTATAATTGTAGGAATTATTTTGGCAAATTGTCAGACTTAATTGTATGATAGAAATATTGATTTATATGTAATGATCTTAGTAATGTATTTTACAATTAAATGTAATTTCTCTGATTATTTAAAGTAAACTTCTAGTAGCTTCAGAGAAAAAAAAATATATATATTGTGCCTTCAATTTTTTCTTTAATATGTTTATATATGTAATGTGGTTGTACTATTTCAACTCCCCAAATTATGCACAAATGCTTTCTACCTTACCCTTAAAAGATATTTCTTCAGCCAGTGATTGATGGAAACCCTAAGAACTAATTACTACTATAGCAGATTTTTCAAAAGAAATTATTTTATTTTTCCATATGATGCAAAATCCAAGACAACAAAATATCAGCTACTCATAAAGTAAGCTGAGTTCACTCTGCAGGAAAAAAGCAAATGCTGCCTAAAAACCAGTCTCTAACTCTTCTAACATTATTCACATTCAGGGCACAAAATAGTCAAGATTGGGAGATTATAATAGAACTAGGTCCATGATAGAAAAATCAACAAATTAGACTATTGAAATTAAAAGCTTTTACTCTGTAAAAGACCTTGTTAATTAGTGAGAATAAAAGCCACAGTATAGGAAAAAGTATTTGCAAATCGCATATCTATCGAAAGTTTTGTATCTAGAATATGTATATAGAGAGGATTCTACTCTCAACAGTAAGAAAATAAAGAATCCAATTAAAAGATATGTAAATGAGTTAAACAGACACCGTCACTAAAAAAGACAGGCATTCAGAAAATAAGCACATAAAATATTGTTTAGCATGAATAGCCATTAGAAAAAAGGCAAGTTAAAACTACAATGAGATGAGAAACTACTACCAACCCATTAGAATATCTGAAATAATGAAACTTGGATATTTATATTATACTAAGTTTTGGCAAGAATACAGACAAAGTGAATCTCTCTTATATTCCTGAGAATGAAACAGCCATCCTGGAAACTAGTTGGATAGTTTCTTATAAAACTAAAACATACAACTGCCATCCAACTGACCAATAACTCTGTTGAATATTTATCGTAGAATAATAAAAAAATATTTTCACAGAAAATCCTGTACATCAATATTCACTGCAGTTTTGAGAGCTCATATAAGCCCCAAATTGGATACAACACAAATGTCCTTTAATGGATGGATGGCCAAAATGTGGTACACACAAGCAATTGAATATAACTCAGCAATAAAAAAGAGCGAACTATTAATTTAGATCGGTGTGTTGTATTTCAGAGATGAAAAAGCCAATTTCAAAAGTATGTTGGATACTTTATGATCCCATTTACAAAATGTTCTTGAAGCTACACAGTTTTTTGGATGGAGAACAGATTAGTGTTTTTATGGGTTAAAGTTTGGGGGAGGTTATAACACAGGGAGTTTCTTTATGGCGATGTAACAGTTTTTGTTTTCTGATGTGATGATTCTTAGGTGAATCTACAACATGTGATAAACACCACGAAAAAAAGTGGAGGTAAAAATTAATGAACTTTGAATAAGGTCTGTACCCATGTTGACAGTATTATACCAATGTCAATTTCCTGATTTTGACAATGTACTATAGTTATGTATGGTATTACCATTAAAGGAATCTGGCTGAAGCATACGTGAGAACTCTGGATTTTTCTTTTACAGTTTCTTGTGAGTTATTTTCAAAATGAAGAGTCATAACAATAACACTTAAAATCCAGTTGAAGTATTAAAATAGTCATGATGGGGTATTTAGGGTGGCGTTGATTCTCTTGATTATTGCCCTTAATTCTGTGAAGTCTGTACTAACAAAACATAACCATTAATTGTGTTTGCATCCTACTCCTTTAATGGAACTTCACTGTGACCGCTTAGAGCACTTGGTATAGTTTCTTTGTGTTTTGGAGAACTCAGTAGACCTGTGTCTTACTTGCCCTTAAATACGTTTAAAGAAAATGAAGGTAACTGTGTAGGTGCTCTCATATGGGAGAAAGGAAACATAGGTTGTGTTGTGGGTGTCCTGTACTACCAGAGAGACACCTTGTATGAGAGACAACAGAATGGGCAACACGAAGAGGTCTGGACATAATTCAAGGAATAGCAAGTTCTGAAGGTTCCAAAAGTTATTGCATCTTTGAAATTATGTTTGGCATAGAAAGCTAAAGCTCAAACGATTCATTTTAAAAATAATGTCATTTTTTTAAATTTGGCTACAACAGAAATTCTGGTCATTAATATATTCTCTTTGAAATATCTAAAAGGTTACAAAGACATGTTCTAAGATTCTTATGGAAATTGTCTTTGTTCCTGTCTCAGAAAGAATGTGGATTGGTCAAATTTTCCATTCTGTTGATCTAATGCTTCATATTTTTTTATTGTTTTTCTTTAGCACATTACTTTGTACAGTCTTTATTATTTGGATGTATAATAAATGGGAGGGATTTTTTTCTTCTTCTGCTAATATTATATTTCTTTTTTTGAATGCCAAAAATTATAATAAAATAGGGTATTATAGTAGTTACAAAACAAAACCTCTTGAGGTAGTATTGTTTCTTTTTTTCCCTTTTGTTGTTCTAATTATTGGCTATACTTACAAAGAATTAGAAAAACAGGGGTAGAATGTAAGTACTTTAGGAGAAAATAGTCCCTCAAAGACATAAGCAGATTTAGACATAAAAATCCAGTTAGCGTAATCAGTTTAGTCTATCTATAATGGGTATTCTTTAAATTTCTTATTTTATCATTTTTGTTTGTTTAATTATTTGTACTTCAGCAGATATCTTCTTGAGACAAGAGACTTTTGTGTTTGTTTATTTCTTCATTTATTTGGTATGGAGGGCACTTGTATATATTGTCTGGGTTTTATAGGTCTCAATTTGGGAATGAAACTTGTCTTTCAAAAAGAAGAGTAGGTAAATTTTCCTTAGATTTGTGTCTAACCAGCCCATTACAAATATCAATAAAACACAATTTTCATGATACAACTTAGTGCTAGGATGTATAGGTATAGCAAAATAAAATAGAGATCTGAAATATTTTCCTTGGTTCAATATAACCAGGCTTCTGTGATTTTATTTTGATCCATTTTATTAGGCAAACATGAAAATTCAAAGATAGGATATTGTTTTGCTTATCCTTACCCAGTATCTATGATGATATCATATACTAGAAAGGGTAAACAAAGGCCAGAATGACTCATACTTGCCCTCAATGCATTGCTAGCAGACAGTCTGCTATATGTTAAAGGAGAAAAATATCTCGATTGTCATTATTATTTAAGATGTTTAAATCGGTTGTTTGGAGCATGTTTATAATACTAAAATACTAAAAAAAATCTACATAACCAGAAGAAATAACTGATTAAAAATAGAAAGGTACATAACAAAGGAGAGAGAAGATACTACAGATGATAATAAAATTATATTAATATCAAAGAAAGGTGCTCAGTTCTGTACATAACCTGAGAATTTGATGCCAGATATTAGAACACTAAACTCTAGTTTTATGTTTGTCTTCTTTCATTATTATAACCAACAATTATGTTTTCCTTCAAGTCCATTCAAAAGTCATTTTTAATATCAGATCACTCAATTATTCTTCATCTGGCTCTTGCAGCATACAATTCCTAAAATTGTTTTATATGCTGATTCATTCTGTTTCATGTGCAATCTACCTCCAGCAAATTCGCTATCATTTCATTTCTTCCAATGCCATCAAAGGAATGTGAAGCAATAAGATATGATGCAAAGTGTATTTCCAAGGGATGATTTCCTATGCCCTGAGTATGAAAATCACAAATCTAAAGGCTTTTCCTTTCTATTTTTTATTTCAGAATTTTACACACATTTTGGTTACATAATTTGCTTTTGTACAGTTTTAAGTCAAAGTTATAAATGTACCCTTCACCCAATAGGTGTGCATTGTACTGATTAGGTGTGAATTTACCTATCACCTCCTCTCCCCTCCACCTACTTGATTTCCCTTGAGTTTTACTTTCATATGTGCACATAAGTGTTGATCAATTAGTTCCAATTTAGTATTCAGTACATGTGGTGTTTGTTTTTCCATTCTTGAGTTACTTCACTAAGAAGAATGGCCTCCAGTTCCATCCAAATTGTTACAAAAGTAACTAGATCACCATTTTTTTATGGCTGAGTAGTGCTCTACGGTGTGTGTGTGTGTGTGTGTATCACATTTTATTCGAGAGGTAGAGTCAGATATCTTTCTATAGAATCTATACTTTGTTACCAGTAAGCTTCATATCTACCAAAGCTTTCCTTACCTTCAGTTATTTCTCACAAGTGTTAGTTTATGTATCATCCTATTTTACCTATATGATGTTGAAAAAGTATATTTGTGATCACCAAATGAAATTCTTTACTCCTAATGACACACTGCTTATCATTTTGTTTATGAGAATTAATGTCCATAATATAATGGGACTGAATGTCATAAGGTGAGTGACTGATCTCCTTGGTGCTTAAAATTCTTGACTGTATGACTTGTTCTTGTACTCAGTAACACTCAAGACTACTTATGCTGAAGACCAAAAATCTGACAAGTTGATTATCTCATCTCAGAGAAAAGAGTAATTTAAATCTAACAATTACATGCTGTCTTCACAAGAAAAAACAATCTTGTTATTGGTTATGAGAAAATTGTATGCTTCTTAAATTAAAATCAGAGAATCCTAAAGTTTTTTTTAATAACTTAAGTCCAATTGAAAATGATATAAAACTTTATCAAAATGACAGACTTTATAGACCAGTAGCACATTTATACCAATGTAAGTGACACATTATTTCTGCCAAGAAAGAGTTATTCACATGTATTTTAAAAGTTCAGACCACTTTATTTTATTTAATAAAATACTCCTGTATCAATCAGGGTTCTCCAAGAAACAAAATTAACAGGAAATAGATAGATACATGGATAAGAGGAGATTATTAAAATAATTGACTCATGTAGTTATGGAGGCTGAGAAGTCCCACAATATGCCATCTGCCTTAAGCTGGAGAACCAGGAATGCTGGTGGGGTAACACCTAATCCTAGATTCCAAAGGTCCAAGAACCAAGAACTCTGATGTCTAAGATCACTAAGGGCAAGAAAAGATAAATGTCCCAGCTCAGGAGAGAGAGAGAGGAGAAAGAGAGAGAGAGAGGGAGAGAGAGAGAGAGAGAGAGATTTTTTGCCCTTCCTCTGCCTTTTTACTCTATTCAGGAAGCTCCCCAATGATTGGGTGATGACAACTCACAGTGGTGAGGGCCAATCTTTATTCAGTCTACTTATTCAAATCCAATCTCTGCTGGAAACAACCTATATAATGTTTGCCTACTTCTGGGGAACACTTAAACCCATCAAGGTGACACATAAAATTAACCATCATATCTCCCAATGTTAAAATTTTATTTACCTAAACTTTGATGACTTTAGAGCATTAAAATGAAAAAAAAAATCAAGAGACTTGTTCCTCATACATATAACTATTTACACTTGAGTAAGTCACTTAAAATTTCAGGAGATGATTTATAAGATAAGTCTAAGAGCATAAATAAATAATGATACCAATAATTTTTTTAATGTGCTTAAGCTTTTCTATATGCTTTGTTACTTATATGTAATAAATCTTATCTGTATTTGAACACAACTGTGTCTAGGTTCAAAGTTTAGCTACTTTTTGTACTATAATATCCTCATACCAGAGTGTTATCTACTTAAAAAGGACAAAGTTATGAACTTGTGATTTTTTGTGTAAAATTTGTCAAATGTTTATTTTTCAAATTTACTGGCATCATTCTTTACAGATCTAGAAAAAATAATTCTGCATTTTGTATGGAATCAGAAAAAACCTCGTATAGCCAAAGCAATCTTAAGCAAAAAGAACAAACTGGGAGGCATTAGTCTTCCTGACTTCAAGCTGTACTATAAAGCAATAATAATTAAATCAGTCTGGCACTGGCACAAGAACAGAAGCATTGATAGTTGGAATAGGACTGAGATTCCAGAGATGAAACCATTGGCATACGGTAACCTAATCTTTGATAAAGCAGACAAAAATATACAATGGGGAAAAGAATCTCTCTTCAATAAATGGTGCTGGGAAAACTGGATAGCTACATGCAGAAGATTGAATTAGGATCCCTACCTCTCACCTCTCACAAAAATCTATTCAAGATGGATAACAGATTTAAACCTAAGGCATGAAACATTAAGAATCCTAGAAGAAGAGGCTGGGAAAACCCTCTCAGACA
>CAUYPO010134664.1:0-27597 GCA_963574435.1 Cheirogaleus major
GAGCAGCCCTTCTCATCTGCCCCATGAGAGCTCTATTGCTCGACATGAGAGATTGGGGCCAATGGTTCTAAAGGAAATAGAGTCGCAAGAAATTCAGGATGGAATTCGGGGTTTGGAGAGTTATGATGTTCCAGAAGAAGACGACTTAACTATATTTGAATAAATGTAGATTGTGTACCGTACTTAAAAAAAATAACACATCCCCTGAAAATAAGCCCTAGGGTGTCTTTTTTGAGGAAAAATAAATATAAGACCCTGTCTTATTTTCGGGGAAACGTGGTGTTGCTTTATTCCTTTGAATCAAAAGGACCACTGTTCTTAACATTCATTCTAGTGAGCAGATCCATGATTTTCAAGAAGAAACATAAGTAAATTTTCTCTGTGGGCAAATTTAAGAAGGCAAATACCTTTGATTAGAGGAATAGAATCATAATGAAATCATAAAGAACTAATGTAGCTTGAATGGGTGGAAACTGAGAGAGGGTATGACTAGTCAACCAGGTTTTAAAAGGAATAAACATAGAAGCAATGTAGCCCAGGGTGAATAATTGGGAATAATTGGAAGAAGAAATAGAGTAAGGAAATACTAAAGCTGGATATTAAAAAGTATTTCCACACACTGAGGTTTGTTGGACTCTGTAAAAATTGCACCTTCAAAGGAAATGGTGGAAACCTTTTTCCTTACCTCATTTAAGCTGGATTGGATCAAGCTTTCCCTCTGGAGGTATAGGTCTATTTGGACAGTCAGTGGCTAATTCTAATAAATTGTTTTTACTCCTCATTTCTGTGAACCAAAAATTTTAGGACATCTGGTCCTTGATTCTGAAGATAAATTCTTCCCCTTCCAATATTCTATCTTCTTTTTCTCCTCTCATTCCTATGACCTACTATAAAAGAAATATCAAGGAAATGTACTATTTCATTATTTTGCCAGAGTAAAATGAACCAAATAGATAAGAGTATTTGAAAGTGGTATATTTTTGATTTACAATACTCCTGAAATGGAAATTTATATGTATTAAATAATAACTAGCCATTTGAGCTTTCTTAGGAAAATGTTTGCCATGAATAGTATAAGTCTAAAGTAATATAGAATTCAGTTCTAATTACAAAATTGATCTATTCAACCAACCACTCAGAATACCCTCCATTCAAATACTGTTGCTATTCCATAAAATTTGTGATGAAGCCTCAAATTTTATTTCACATACCTAGTAAAAATATATATATTTATATAATTATAAATAATATAGATGAATGCACAAAATATATTTATACTTTCTACAAGTACTGTATATAATTTTTATAATAATTTCAACATTTAATAAGCTAAAATGCAATCAATATATTAGTTACAACAAACTATGCTATTTCCTTGGATTTAATAAATTACATAACTTTTCTACATAAACAATAAGAAGTTTCCAGAGACACAGAATGGAAACTTTATTTGTTTTGTAATAGGTTACAAATTTTGTATGTTGAAATAAAAATAGCAAGTAGAATTTGCACATTTTTCCTTCAACCTAAATGCCTGTGCTGTGGTGTGCGAGAAAAGGAGATTTCTCAAATATGAGTGAGACAGGGGTTACCTTATTGCTCCTCACATAAGACTAGTAATTTTGATGGGGCCAGCATTACCAAAAATGATTTAGGATCCAGAATGAAGGATCATGTCTTGTAGCCAAATAATTGACTGATGTTTACTATCTATTCATGTTGCTGTTATTGAAGTTGTTTGGGAAACCACTGTCCATATCTTCTTGTTGACCAGTCTGAACCAAGAACATTTGATCGTTCTAGACGAAGAGCAAGCCTGCTGACATAAAGGTTTTATATAGAGCTGAGCACAATGATGCTATTGCCTCCTCCTTAAAATGAAATGCTCAGTAATCTTGGGGGCTTCTAATCTGTTTACCAGCTGTACTGATGAGCTGGATTTATTTAACTGTTATCACGAGTTGACCTATGTTATAATGACAGATAATGTTTCAATGAACAAAAGTATCATCTTTCTCAGGCTTTTCGTTCCTGTGAAAAGAGAAATTTATGTTCAAAGATTCCACTTTTCCCAACTCTTTAAATGTAAATATGTCAGAGATATATTAAAATGGCATTCGATATAGACTACTATTTTTAAAACAAAGTTGTCATTTGACTCCTGGTGAATTGCTCATAAATTCAGGACTGAATAAAGAGATCAGATTACATTAAATGCATTTTGGTATCTATAACTTTCTGCAATGAATTAAAACTGGCTGATCGTGTCTCCAGTGCATTTCATTTTCCGTTGATTCATGTACTGTAATATAACCTTCAAAATTCCCTTATGCCAACAAACTCACTCAGATATGCTGAGTGCAGGAGGAGATTAAAGTGGCTATAAGATTGAAAACTGTACGAAGGCATCAGATAATGCAGTAGAGGTATAATGAAAGTGTAAACAAAGCCGGTAAATGTAGAAATTACTGTTCATATAATCCACTGTTGAATTCAATGGAGAGTTTAACTCACTGCCAAATATATATTAATACCCAACAAATTGGCAAGATCAATACACCAAGCCCGTTTCATTCTTATTAAAGTATTTTTCTCTTTGAGGCTAGGCATAAGTAAGGCATGCCATTCTCCTTTGGAAAATGTAATATTTCCCCAATAGGAATTTAGCATTCAGGTATACTCAGACTCCCAGCTCTGAGAAACTCACATCAGATGATTTTCCTCCACTCTGTAAAATTGAAGTTACTTACAGAAATAACCTTTCATATTTTCCCGAGCAGTTTTTTGTTTCTGCCTTGTGAAAGCCAATCCATCCTTTAAAGGCTCTTTAAACTGGGAGGGGGGAAGGGGGAGCATTATTACTGTGCTAGGAGCCTCTATTGTTTCAGTAGTAGCTAGAGCTATGGATGAATGCTTTCAACAGAAGTTAAAAGAGACAATGAGCCTTTAATGATACAAAATCAGAGCCTTGTGTGCCTAGTGAAGCCTGACACAAGCTCCAGCTTGCAGCTAGCAAGAAAAGCTCATCCGCTATCTGTTTTATAGGCCAAAAATACCCACAAAGTGCCTTCTTGGAAAACTGTGTATCCCTTAAGATAGGATCAGTGATATTTGTTAGGTTAAACTGTTCTGAGATGCAAAACAAAATAGGAAAGTAAGCCTATATTCTATTCTTTCCCTCTCCATGCATCTCTTTGAAAGTGTAAGGTGAATACATCTTTACCTTTAAGGCATCAGTTTCTATTTTATTCCAGACTTTCTCAATAGCAATTTCCTTTTGTGCATGTATTGGTTTCTCTTCCTCTCCACCAAAAATACAAATGAGAAACTCCAATGTCACCTGCCTGAGCACACCCTCTGCTAGGCTGACCAGATAGTAGATTCCTTGGCTCAGCTGAAAAAGATTTTTATACACCCAGTATTAGGAAACTGGTTTGAATCTCAGCTGTGTTAAAGTGTTAAGTACCAGCCAAAAACTTCTGGAAAGCAGTGGGATAAAAACTCCTCCTCCGTGAACACAAGCCAGGCTCCTTGATGTTAAATCAGATTTGCTTCTGAAAGGATTGGCATGTCTGATATGATTAGGAAGCGTCAGTTGTGCTGATTATAAATTAAAATTAAGGAAAACAGATTGATCTGGAAAATAAGAAACATAAGGCTACATTGCTGTGCTCTACTCTTTACAATGATGCTTTAAAAGTGATGGAAAAGGGAATTATTTATTGTAGGAATCCTAACTAGGGTACTATATAAAGATTTGCATGCTATCATCATTGTATTAAGGTGCCAAAATCAGTTACAGGAATGAAGAGATGAAAACATCAACATAACTTGACTTGGATGTATTTAGCATGCATTTTTCCTTTCATTTTCAAAAAACATTCATACATATGAGTGAATTTGGGGGCCGGGAGAAGATGGAATTAGGTAGGCAAATAGCCCATAATTTGTTGAAAGGAATTAAATTATCCTGTCTTTTTAAAAGAAATTCATTTTATTTTTGCCTCTTTTCTTCTTCTCTGCCCCTCATTCCCATTCAAGCTATTCACCTTCTCTCCTTCGAACACATTGGTGCCAGTGAGAAAAGACCATGGTGGCAAGGGCAATATATGTAACCTTAACAATATTTGCACCCCCATAATATGATGAAATAAAAAAAGTCTCAAATAGAGGAAGGGGATATGGGGAATGTTTAGAAGTTAGAAGGTAGGGAGAACAGAGGAGAAATAAAGACAGAAATGTACTTTTTAACACCCAAATCCTGATTCCCCTTCTCCCACAGACTTCTACTATTTCAAGCCATGTATTGATAAGATACAAAGAAGCAAATAATTATTGATAATGTGGACATACTTTTAAGAACGCTAATTTTAACTTTATAATAGCAAGGTTTCTAATCTATTACCTGGTATTAACAGAAAAAGTGGTGCTAAGTAGGTGAATCTATTCTTAGAAAATCTTCCATAATCACATAATAATTGAAATTTCCCCCTCATAGAAAACTCTAATTGTTAAATAGGAGAATGGTCACAATTATGTCTACCATCCCATATCATAATCTTCCTGGGAATACAGACAATACCAATTGACTACATGGAAACTCTAGATTTGTAAAGAACATGACTTATTTTTCCCCACCTTCTCTCTCTCAAGAATGTTGGACAATAAATAGATAAGACCTTGTGAACTGTTCTTATCAATAAGCTGAGTATATTGTATATAGTTAGTTTTCTTAACCTCTGTTAATGAATTAAGATCCACAGACACCTCTCTCCAAAAAATAAATAAATAAATAACTATTCTGTTTTCCTCTGGAAAAATCTTCTATCTCTCTAGAGTATAATTTAAAGTATCTAAAACAAATGGGAATTTCTGAATTCTCAATGCCATACTCTGCAAAAGAACCCAAGCTTAAACATGAGCAAGACTGCAGCACTGCTTTGCAAAGTTAGGGTATCACTACCATCTGAATACAATCAAACCCAGGATGCCTCTGCACCTAGAAACATTGTCCAGAAATAAAATCTTGAATCTAGGAATAAGTTAATATATGCATTCAAGAATAGTGTCTACTATCTTCATCAATCCAACAAATATATTTTTGTCATTCACTATTCTACATGCCTGTGATATAGTAGCAAATAAAGCAGACAAAAATCCTTGCCTTAAATTGTAATCTTCAGAAGAGATACTGGGAATACAGCAATGTGTAAGATAAAGAAGAGTCCCACACACTTGTGCAGCAGAAAGTCTAATGGAAATTATGGTCAATAAGCAAGTAAATAAATACATAAGTATATACATACATAAAGCAGATAAAGGTTGTGAATGTGTGCAACAAGAATGGTGTGATTAAAGTATAGAAGAAGTTGAAATGAATAACCTAGATTATATGTAAATATAAATATTTTTGGAAAAGAAAGGATAAAATTTGGAATCTTTTTGAGACTTTTCTCCCATGTCTATTATTAAAAAAAATACTATTGGAATGTAACTCTATCTCATTATTTTGCCATAGTAAAATGAAACAAATAAGAGTATTTGAAAGGGATGGATAAATTTTCTAAGGATATTTGTAAGAAGGTTTCTTTCTGATAAAATGACAATAAAAATAACATAGGTGAATATATAATATTAAGATAGCATTTATTCAAATAAAGTAGAAGGTTAAAATAATTACCTAAGTGATTCTAGAAATAATACTGTTTGAAGAGAAAATATGATCAATGGCTTGGGATTGAAAGATTCAGATTATTGATCTATATTAGTCACATACCTTGGATAGATTTTCAACTATTTATTTCATGTTATTGATATATATGCAATGCTATATGAAATATTTTTGCAAAATCAGAAGGCTTGGAAAAGGTGATGTTTCCAGTGTTCTGATTATGTTTTCATCTATAATGTTAACTCTTAAATAGCTTTCATCTATGTTGTTAAACTAGTTAAAAGCTATTGTAAATAAGATATAGTGAACCATTTAAAAGATATCATAAGCTTAGAAGATAGTTGGGTTGGTTATTTGTCATTCTATTTAGATACTTTGATTTTCTATAACATTTATTCATTAAAGCTTTTTGCTAGCATTATTTTACATGATCCAAATAGTAGTTTCCAACATATCTCTTGAAAAAATGTACCACCAAATACATTTTGCTGTTATGATTTTTCTTGACCTATTACACTTTTAATAATGCAAACAATACAGAGTATTTATTGACGCATATCATTTCCAACTGCTAATAGCAAATAGAGTTATGATAAAATATTGTGAATAATCATATATTATCCTTAATAACAGCAAGAAAATTAAGAAATTTAATTAGCAAAACCCAGTAAAATACATAAAGAGATTTAAAATACTCTTTGTTCAAGACCACAACTTGCAACTTATATTCAAGAATTCCTTTTTTCATTATCTGCATGTTGTTTTAACAAAACATGAAGATATTGTTGGTTTTATTGGATTACATAGAGAGGTAAAGAAGCTGATGAAAGATAAAAGAAAATACTATCTTCCATCAAAGCAAATAATTTCAAACTGAATGTTTTTGCCTGGCTTTTTAATCACCAAATTTGATAATATCCAAGTGCTTTATTATTTTTGAGCTGTATAGATCTTGTCATACTCCTGCTTTCCTTTCTGTTTAATTGACATTTTTAAAAGTTTAAATGTGGACTTTTACTAAAAATATTATTCTTTCCATATTTCATAATCATTGCTAAATAACTAAATTCATTTTTCTTTGTCATCTAACACCTTTATTTCATAGTATTAATAAATTTCCATGTATGTAAAGTGAATTTATATATCGATATGTGTGTGTAATCAGAAATTTAATTATTAATCAACATCCAAAAATGTTAATAAAGTATATATTTGAAACAGAACACAGGCAATATTCTCATACTCAAAAATATGTATATTGTTTTCTACTACAATATATAGCAGATTTTTTTTCTGCTCTATGAAAAAATAAAAAATGAACACTAAATTCTTATCTTTAAAGGTAATACTGTAATGTATTGTTGCATTAAGGAAAGAAGTGGCACTAGTAGCAAATTTTACTAAGGCCTTGGTAGCAGGAGCACTTAATTTTGAGTACTTGTTTTGACACCAGTATTTATGTGACTTTTATTTTGCTTATAGGTGTATCAATTTTAAAACTTTGGCCTTGAAATCCAAGCTGGATAGATCAGCAAATGAAGTGAGGAGAATTTCCATGAGTCAGGAGAATAGGAAAGAGCTGGGAGATTAATTGTTTGGATAATTATAAAGAGCAATTTCAGTGAAAGGAACAGGGATAAATGGAAATTAACCAAAAAGTAAACATATATTAGCCTTTATTTGTTATTTTGCAGACTCTGCAATCAATATTTGTATGTGTCTGATTATCAGCTATTTTTAAAAACTTACACTGATACTATATTCATTTATTCATTAGTTTTCCTTAAATTATTCTCCTCTCAATTCTCAACTTAATTTCCATGCTCTTCATCTCTAACTACAGTTGATTATTAAAGAGCACATGCTTCATACTCTACTGTGGAAACAACACAAGACATAAGTAGTGGTATTTACCATTGTTTAACATTTCATTGTTTTGAATTGGTGCTTCATTATATTAGACACCTTAGCACACATTTTTATATCTGATCTCTATGTAATGAAAAATTCAACAGTAATGGAAATCTCTTCTTCTGCAGACTTTCCAAAGAACATCCATATCAAAGTTGAACCAAAGATAAAATACTGATAGATATTAGTATCCAGAAAACATCTACTATAAGATAAGGTAGCCATTTCAATGAAAATATTTGTCTTGCCAGAGAGCACTTAATAACACCTAGAAATGATTTTGTGAGGACAGTGGGCATCCTTGTCTTGTTCCAGTTCTTAGGGGGAATGTTTTCAACTTTTCCCCATTCAGTATGATGTTGGCTGTGGGTTTGTCATATGTGGCTTTTATTATTTTGAGATCTGTTCCTTCAATGCCTAGTTTGCTGAGGGTTTTTATCATGAAAGGGTGCTGCATTTTGTTAAATGCTTTTTCTGCATTTATTGAGAGGATCATATGATCTTTGTTTTTGCTTTTATTTATGTGATGAATCACATTTATTGATTTACATATGTTGAACCATCCTTGTATCCCTGGGATGAAGCCCACTTGGTCCTGGTAGATTATTTTTTTGATGTGCTGTTGAATTTGGTTTGCTAGTATTTTATTAAGGATGTTGTTATGTAGTTTTCTTTCTTTATTGTGTCCTTTCCTGGCTTTGGTATTAAGAAGATACTGGCTTCATACAAAGAGTTGTAGAGGATTCCCTCCTTCTTGATATTATGGAATAATTTCTGTATTATGGTTACCAGGTCTTCTTTGTAGATCTGATAGAATTCAGCAATGGACGGCTGGGCATGGTGGCTCACAACTGTAATCCTAGCACTCTGGGAGGCTGAGGCAGGTGGATTGCTTGAGCTCAGGAATTCAAGACCAACCTGAGCAAGAACAAGACCCTGTCTCTATATGGGAATTCAGCAGTGGATCCATCTGGTCCAAGGCTTTTTTTGTTTGTTTGTTTGTTTGGGAGGGTTTTTATTACTGTTTCAACCTCAGTGTTCATTATTGGTCAGTTCAGGAGTTCTATTCCTTCCTGGTTGAGTCTTGGGAGGTTGAGTGTTTGCAGGAACTTGTCCATTTTCTCTACATTCCTTAGTTTATGTGCATAGAGATTTATGTAATATTCATGGATGATGTTTTGTATTTCTGTGGTATCAGTTGTAATGTTATCATTTTCATTTCTGCTTGAGTATATTGAGTCCTTTCTCTTCTGTCCTTGGTTAGTCCAGTAAGAGGTCTATTGATTTTGTTTACTTTTCAAAGGAACCAACTTTTTGTTTCATTAATCCTTTCTTATTTTTTTGTTATTGTTTTTGTTTTGTTGTTTTGTTTTACAATTCACCACTTCTATTCAACATAGTGCTAGAAGTCCTAGCTAGAGCAATCAGACAAGAGAAGAATATTGAAGGTATCCAAATCAGGAAAGAAAAGGTCAAACTATCCTCTTCACTGATGATATGATTTTGTATATAGAAAAGCCCATAGATTCCACCATGAGTCTTCTGGAATTAATAAATAAATTCAGCAAAGTCTCAGAATACAAAATCAATATACATAAATCAGTAGCATTTCTGTATACTAATAACAGTCAAGCCAAGAGTCAAATCAAAGACTCAATACCATTCACAATAGCTACAAAGAAAATAAAATACCTAGGAATATTCTTAACCAAAGAGGTGAAAGATCTCTACAAGGAGAACTACAAAACTCAGAGGAAAGAAATTGCAGAGAATACAAAGAAATGGAAAAACATAGCATGCTAATGGATACGTAGACTAAAGAGGTTTAAAATGTCCATGCTACCCAAAGTGATTTACACATTCAATGCAATCCTCATCAAATTACCAAAGTCAAACTTCCCATATCCAGAAAAAAAATAATTCTATGCTTTATTTGGAGCCAGAAAAGAGCCAAACAGCCAAAGAAATCTTAAGTAAAAAGAACAAAACTGAAGGCATCACTTTACCAGACTTCAAACTATGCAAGGCTATAGTAAACAAAACAACATGGTATTGGTACAAAAATAGAGACATAGACCAATGGAACATAACAGAGAACCCGGATATAAAATCATATACCTACAGCCTACTGATCTTTGACAAAGCAGACAACAATGTACGTTGGAGAAAAGAAGCCCTGTGTAATACATGGTGCTAGGAAAGTTGGATAGCCACATGTAAAAAAATGAAATAGGACCCCTACCTCTCACCACGCACAAAAATGAATTCAAGATGGATAAAAGACATGGATTTAAGGAATGAAATCATAAAAATTCTAGAGGACAATGTAGGTAAAACTCTTTTAGATATTAGCCTAGGCAAAGAATTTATGAAAAAATGACACCCCAATGACAATCATGGCAATGACAAAATTAATAATTGGTATTTGACTAAACTAAAAAGCTTCTGCACAGCTAAGGAAACAAGCAACAGAGCAAATAGACAATTTACAGAATGGGAGAAAATATTTGCTATCTACACATCCAATAAATGGCTAATAACTGCAATTTACAATGAACGCAAGCAAATCAGCAAGAAAAAAGGAAACAACCCCATTAAAAAGTGGGCAAAAGCCATGAACAGACTCTTCTCAAAAGAAGAAAGACAAATGGCTAATAAACATATGAAAAAATTCTGAACATTTAATCAACAAGAAAATGCTAATTAAAACCACAATAAAATATCCTCTTACCCCAGTTAGAATGGCATTTATCAAAAAGTCCAAAAACAATAGATGCTGGTGTGGGTGCAGAGAGAAAGGAATGCTTATACACTGTTGGTGGGACTGCAAATTAATACAACCTTTATGGAAAACAGTATATAAATTCCTCAAAGAACTAAAAGTAGACCTACCATTTGAGGCAGCAATCCCACTATTGGGTATTTAGCCAAAGGAAAAAAGACTTTTCGTCAAAAAGACACCTGCACTTGAATGTTTTGCAGCATAATTCACAATTTCAAAGATGTGGAATCAACCCAAGTGCCCACCAATTTATGGGTGGATTAAGAAATGTGGTATATGTGTACCATGGAGTACTACTCAGCCATTACAAATAATTAATACCTTTGGCAACAATCTGGATGTAACTGGAGACCATTCGCCTAAGTGAAGTGTCTCAAGAGTGAAAAAATCAACACCACATGTACTCACTATTAAATTGTAACTAACCGATGAACCCACATGTGCAGAGAAGAAAGTTAAATTCAGTGGAAATCAACCAGGGGGAGGGGTGTGGATGGAAGAAGGAAAAACCTACCTAATGTGTACTATGAACACAGACACACCTTGGGTGACAGACACACCTTTAGCTGGGACTAAAGCATTACAAAAGTGATCCATGCAACCTAAAACATTTGTACTCCCTTAATATTAATATTTTGAAATAACAAAAGAAATACACAGCATGGCTAGAAATTAAAAATAAATAAATAGTTAAATATTTCTATTAAACTTATGGAATATCCATTTTGAGAACTCTTTTAAAAAAAAAAAAGATTATGTGAGAAGTAAGTGCCCTAGCTTTCCATTTCAAGAAAAGAATTTACATGGAGCAGATTTAATGGTTTAGTTATGCTTGGACACCTTTTCTCCCTTAATACTTAAAATTAGCACACAATTTCTGTATCCAGTCTATTTTCATTTTAAAAGCACATATACAAAGTTTCCATTTCACCCAGTAAGTTTTCCTGAGAGTTTATTCTTATAGTATCATACATCATAACCTTAAATAACTTTCTATTTGCTGGCTTTATTGAACATCTTTATTTTGCTCCTTCCAGAATATTATAATGACACCTGATTATCCTTTATATAAAATAATAATGTGTCAATAAATAACCATATTATCTTAGGATTCTTTTAGTAGCACACAGCAGAAACCCAATAAGAACGAGCTAAAGCAAAAAGGAAGAATGTAACCAAACCAAGGAGAGGGCAGGGAAACCATGCAGTCTGGTTCTACCTATTGTCTCTTCTTCTCTTTTGCGCATCAGTTTTAATCACACTTATTGTAGACCGGCCATAGCCAAGGCTATACCCACTGACAGTTTCCATAGTCATCCTCACAGCTTAGACAGTCCCAGTTTAAATATCCCTGGGAAAGGACTCTAATTGACAGAGTTTGGGTTCTATGCCACCTGTGGAGCAACTGTTCTGAACAGGAGTAATACGGTCCCTGAAGAGGCATTTTAAAAATTTGTGAGGGTATTTTTGGTTGCCACAATAATCTGGAGGCACTATGGGCATTTAGTAGGTAGAAACCAGACATAATAGATGCCCTGCAATATACAGAACGATCCCACAAAATGAGTTTAACCTTTCCAAATAGCATCGTAATGTCCTACTAGGCATTGGTGTGGTTATCTGAGTCCAGAATATAACTGTTTTATATAAAAAGGAAGTATTGCTGCATTTTTAAATATATGTTGATATCTTTCAGGAATCAACATGCTTTATTTTATTCACAATTTTACCCAGGATTATTCACTATTACAGAAATATTACATCAACAAAGCCAATTGTGGTATCTGAGTCACAAACATAATATGTATATATATAGTGTGTATATATATATATAATATGCATATTTTTTATACATGTATCAGTCTGAATTGGTAACTGTCATATTCATAATGAGAAAAAAACAGTAAATGAAAATTATGACTTTAGATAGCAGAAATAAATCTTAGCAGTAATTACAATAAATTCAAATGGATGAAACTCACCAAGTAAGACAGATTTCTCAGGTTAGATTAACGAAAACAACCAAGATCTAGCAATATTTTCCCAAAATGGAGCTATTTAAAGTGTGATGCAAATTAATATCAGTCTGTAACCTATACAATACTATGACAAAATAACTACAGAAATTGAGAGTTAGGATTTATAAAATATAGAACTCTGACAGAGTAATTCCATGTCTGTTAAAGCTAATAATAAAAAGTAGTCTTGTATTTTTAATAGCTTTGTTTATTTTATTTTATTTTCTAGAAAACCACATTTATTGTATTTTACAAAGGCAAAATACAATAAAATGGAATAGAAAATTTAGAAAATCTTGTCCTTCCTCACTGTTGGTTAGAGAAGCACTGGTCTACAAGGAACTCAATTAGAGAATGCCAAAAAGTTGTTAATTTAAGAATGGAAGTAATGTATTAGCCAAATATAAACAAACAGAAATATGGGGTAGCAATCTTTATTTCTGCCAAAATAAAATTCAAAGCAAAAAAGGTGTCATAAAATACAAAAGATGCTACTTACCGTCATAAGGAACAAAGGAGTAAAAGCAGAATATCTGCACCTCATAATATTGTCTAAGAATAATGTAATGCAAAAACTAACAAATATACAGGTAAATCAATAATTATTATTGTTGATTTTAACACATCCCTCTCAGATTGAAATAGATAAAGCCTATAAAACAATAAGTGGGATATAGACAATCTAAATAATTCAATTAAAAACCTAAAAATATGTATTAAAAATCATTCACTTAAAATAAAAAATACACATTTTATTTTTGAACATACATAGACCATTTACAAACACTGGTCCTGTACTTGGCCACAAAGGAAATTTCCATAAATTCCAGAGAATAAAATCATATAGTTTATGTTCTATGAAGATAATATAGTAAATTAATTTTTTAAAAACTAACTGAAAGTGCCATATATATGATACATAAGTAATATACTTATTTGTATTTAAAAGTTGTTAACACCACTGACATTTGCAATTTATGCAAGCAAAGTGTTTGTACTCTCATAATACTCTGAAATTTTTAAAAAAAGGAAACTTCTGAACAAAACAAAATAAAAAACAGTTCTTTGAACATTAGATAGCACACCAAAGTGACTATAATTAACAATAAGTAAGGCTATTCTTTAGAATAGCAAAAAGAGTGGAATTAGAAAATTCCTAGCCCAAAGAAGTGATATCTAAGGTGATAGATACCTCAACTACCCTGACTTGATTAATTCACATTGTATGTTTGTATCAAAATATCACATGTACCCTATAAAGATAGACAACTATTATATACCCATAATAATTAAAAATAAAAATAAAGTAAATACCAAAGAAATAATAAAATATTTAGAATTAAATAGTAAAAAAATCTGCAGTCCAAAATGTGTGGCAAATAAATAAAGTAGAAAGACAAAATAAAATAGAGCTAAGTGTTCAACTCACAAAGTTTAAATGATAGGTAGAGGCCAGAATTAAAAATAAAAACAAAAAAAGAAAGAAAGAATAAAGATAAAAGCAAAACTCAATAAAACACAGAACAAAATAGCAGTAAAGAATATTCATAAAATACAAAGTTGATACTTGGATAAAATAAGATGAACCTCTGGCAAAACAGATTCAACAAAAAAGAAATGAAGGTACAAATAAAAGAAATTCTATTTATATAAAAGAAAATATTCCAGACCCAAAGGGCTTTTAAAGTACTAAAAAGATTATTATCAAAAAACCCATAGGCTGGGTTTGAAACATAGAAAAATAAATATACTTCTAAAAAAAAAGTGGCATAAGAAGAAAAACACTAGCACAGACCAATAACCTTAAAACCCATATTCAATTGCTTTATAGGTAAATTCAATGGTCCTTCAAGGAATAGGTAATACATAATTCCTATTTTAAGCAAAGATAAAAAAGTCTATTGATGTAATCTACGATATTACTAATAATATATTAAGAAGCAAATAAATTGTGTATAGCAGAAAGAAAAAACTTCTTAGCAAACTAATAGAAGGTAAATTCCTCAATGTGAAAATACTTATATACCAAGTAAATTATGAAGTATAGTATTCATTACTCTAGGGAACAAACTTCCCATTTGTTCTAGTAATGGTTTGTCCTGAGTCACCTACATCCTCACTTGGTTTTCCTTATTTAAAAAAAAAAAAATTATCTGTGTGTGTGTGTATATGTGTGTGTGTCTGGCTGTATCTGTGTAACAAGTGTGTATAATACTTATATGTATCATATATATGAATATCAACACATAACACATTTATTGAGATTGTCTTGTGTTCTAATTAGACAAAATTGCTTTCTTATTCATACTTTGCAAGTTGCAAAATTGGCTGGATGCCCTGAGATGCAATTTAAAATGTCACATAAGTCATCATGCTCTGTTCTGTCCTTATTTACAAAAAAATCCCTCCAAACAAAATTGACAAAATGGGCTCTGCTATTTCTTTTGAAGCTGTCTTCTTGTCAATAAAGTTTACACATTTAAATGAATGCTACTCTGTATAATTTTCAGATTATATTACACTTTTGCAGCTGGAACAGATACTAAAAACTGCCATAAAGTATGCTCACTTTCTATGCATAACAGCTGTTTTAAGAACCTTAATATCCTACACTTACTTTTTTTGTTTAAATGTACATTTTTGGAGAGTTTTGGTTTTGAGAGTAGAGGATTCTTTCTTTGGATTGGGTTTTGGAAAATAGTTATAAAATTGGAAGCAAAAGACAGTATGAATCTATGTTGCTGCTCAATGAATGCACAGGTTTAATGCTATCAATGCTTAAAGTGATTAAGTGTGAAAAGCAGTACTGAATAATGAAATAATTTCAAAAATGCCGTAGATACTGATAGTGACTACAAAGCTGTTCACAAAATGAGGCTTGCAACCTCCAGGGTGTCAGAAAACTAAGGTTTATATATTCTTCATGGCACTAAATTAACTATATGATCATAGCTAAGTTACTTAATCATCTTAAACCTCAGTTTTGTCATTTGTAAAATATGGAAATAATGGTGCCTACCCATGAAGTTTTTAATAATAATTAAATGTGATAATATACAAGAACACACCTAGTACAATGTAGTCACATGGTAAGTTTGATAGATTTAAATCTCTATCTAATAAACCCTTTATGTTATGCATTATGAAGAACACAAGCCACAAGCTTGCCCCTCAAGAGAGTGGAGTGTGGCACCCAACGGAAGCAGCTATTGAAGGAAGTCTTACAACTCAAAATACTGAGATGACTTCCAGAGATTCAAGATCACCACAAAACTTGCCCAAGGAATCATTCCACCATCAGTGGTTTTGAGGCAGTTTCTCACGTTTCATTCCAATCATTAGGAAACTTGAAGAGAAAAGATCAGTTCATAGATAATAATGGTAATCATATTTTTCTTGCTGCTGTAATCTGAGTGGCCCTGAGTTCTCCACCATTCTTTCCTTCTCTATCCTAAGAAATTAAGTCATGTCCATCTCTGTAAAACTGTAAGAAATCTGGTCTCCTTACAAATATTTTGGATTGTCCCTAGGGGAGAAATTTTATATCATTACTCAAACTAAACTTCTGCTCCTAGTTTTATCCTTGGGAAACTCTGGTCCTTTCATTATTGCCTCTATATGCCTCTGTGGTTTCTAATTCCAAATCTAGGATTTGGTTCTTCATAAAAGGAAAATTTAAATTTGAATTTTATTTGTTCATAATTCTTTCATTCAAACATATTTCCCAGTAACTAAATATGCTGATACAAGGGATATAACAGTGAGATATAACTCCAAGACGTCCTGGAGTTTATAGCCAATTGAAAGAGACAGATATTAAACAAAGAATTACATGATAATGTTCATAATTAATTACAGTTGTGACACTTTCCCCAAAAATACATGGTTCTATTAAAGTATATATTAAGATTTAGTCTGATCTAAAGACCAAAGAAGACTTCACTGAAAAACTAGCAAACTGAAAGTTTAAGTATAAGCTGAAGTTACTCAGAAAAAGGAGGACCATTATACTCATAGGTGACTGCATATGTGAAGATCACAAAGTGGAAAAAGATATTTAAGGACTTAAGAAGGCCAGTATGGATACAGGTTATTGAATGAGAGGAACAGTGGAATAAAATGAGGCTAGACTAGGAAGTAGGACTAGATCATTGAAAGACTCATTCGCCTTATTAAGGGCTTTGGTCTGTGTACTAAAAAAGTGAAAAGCAACTTATGTTTATTTAAGCCGGAGTGTGACATCATCTAAAACATTCTAAAAGATCATTCAGTATTTATAAGACACCCAGCATTCTGAATAGATGGATTTAATGGTACACACTCAATTGGGAAGACATTCTTGAAGTTTTGCCATCAAATGCTTGGTAGACAGTCTTCTGTTTGGCCGGCAGAACCAAAACACCTTTGATCTTTCAGAGGAGTCTCATATGTGAGAGGCAGAGCTCAGTCCACTGTTGTCAGGGAAGCTTGTTGAAAGCGAGGACTCCATATTGAACAAGAGACACAATAGTTAACTATATAATAGTTAGAAATTATTTCAGTGGACCCAAGAGTTTAATGAGGGATTTGTGGTTTCATTTCTCACATGAAAAGAGCTTGGCAGTCTTAATTTTGTCCTTAGAACAACAACAACAAAAAAAGCTAAACAAATAAAATCAATGATTCTTTTTTGCATCTATCAGAGAACTAAGATTGTGGGGCAAACAGCCACACCAAAATCTGGAGGCACATCGAGAGAAGCACAGCCAAGATCTGCTTACCTGGGACAGAAGCTGCTTGTGCCATAAACTGCTATGAACACCTAAGTGGTAATTTTGACTAATGGCTGGAGGCTGAGTTTGAGGCTACTATAAAAGTGAGAAGCTTCTAGGGTCCACAGTTATAGGAGAGCTCCCTCACTTTTATTAGCTTTATCTCCAGGAACTCTAAAATGTTCTTCTGGTGAGATCGGAGACAGATACCCTCTTGGCCCTGGCAGAAAGAGGGGCAGAGTAATCATTGTAAAATAGACCGGCAGCCTTCTCCATAACCAAGAACTGTGTCCCAGAGGGAGAGATCTTGCTGGAGCATTCTCTTGGCTAGGAGAAGGGAATTTGTGTCACTCTCTCTCCCTTCAGACTTCCTATTCCACCTGAGCAGAAAGTAAGAAACCATAGGCAACAGTGGTCAGGTCTTAAAGGAAGTAGATTGGAAATACTGCTCCCAGGGAAGAGAGTAGGAGGCAGGAGGTAAAAACTATACCACTAGAAAAGCACTGGTGGAGGTCACAGCTGAAGACATAAGCTCACTGAAAGATTAAGAGTTAACTGGAATAGAATGCTTCCTCTCCCCTCTAATTCACAACCACAACAAAGGGCTCCAGTAAAATAACAGTGGTTTACAGCTGAAAAAACTGCAAGACACATAATATCTCTGAAGAGGAACACTTAGGAAAGTCCTAAGTCAAGAGGGAAGACAAAAACAAGCACACAAGGGGACATTGAAGCCTCTGACACCTATAGCTACAGCAAACATTAACACAACCTGAGTTCTAGTCAGCTTAACATAAATCCTACATTAAATGTCTATTTACCTTAGTTCCTGTGACCTGATTCAACATGTCTGGCTTCCAACAAAAAATTACAATGCATGTCAAAAAAAAAAAAAAAAAAACAGAGACAACACAGTCTGAAGAGAAAAAGCAAGTACCAGAATCATACTCAGATATGATACTGATATTAGAATTATCAGACAAGGAATTTATAATATCTACAATTAATATATTAAAGGCTCGAATGGAAAATGTAGACAACATGAAAGAATACATGAGTAATATAAACAGAAATATAGAAAATTTAAGAAATAACCAAAAGAAAATTCTAGAAACAAAAACACTATACTAGAAATAAAGAATGATGCTTTCAATGGGTTCATCGATAGAATTGACAGCTTAGGAAAGAATCAGAGAGCTTGAAGATAGATCAATAGAAATTTCCTAAACTGAAATGTAAGGAGGAAAAAAGAATTTAAAATAAAGGTACAGACATCCTAGAATTATGGGACAACTTCAAAGGGTGTAATATATGCATAATTGGAATAAAAGAGAAAAAAGAGAATGAAGCAGAAGAAATATTTCAAGTCATAGTGGCTGAGAACTTTCCAAAATTAATGCCAAATACAAAACCACAGATCCAGGAAGATCAGACAACATGAAACAGGAAATATATCCACCCACACCCACACACATACACCCACCACCCTAAATATATAATATTCCAATTGAAGGAAACCAAAGACAGAGAAAATCATGAAATAAGTTAGGGGTCAGGAAAAAGAAATACCTTACCTAGAGGAACAAGGATAACAATTATAGCAGACTTACACAATATACAAAAGCCACTTTCTGACCTATATAACAGCAATAAACAATTAAAATTTGAATTTTATTAAATCACCACTTACAATAGCACCAAAAATTTTAAAGTACTCAGGGAGAAATCTAACAAAACATGAATTTACATTGACAACTCAAAATGCTGAAGAAAAAAATCAAAGAATACCTAAATAAATGGAGAGATAGTCCATGTTCAGAGTTTAGAATATTCTAAAACATTATAATAGGCTGGGTGTGGCAGATCATGCTTGTAATCTCAGCACTTTGGGAGGGTGAGGTGGGAGGATAGCTTGAGGCCAGGAGTTCAAGACCAGCCTTGACAACATAGAGAGACACTGTCTCTAAAAAAAAGAAAAAAAATTAGCTGGGTCTGGTGGCACATACCTGTAGTCTCAGCTACTTGGTAGACTAAGTCAGGAGAATCACTTGAGCCCAGGAGTTTGAGGTTGCAGCAAACTATAATGATGCCACTGCATGTTAGCCCTGGCAAGAGAGCAACACCCTGTCTCAAAACAACAAATATAAATACATACATACATACATAAATAGTTAAGATATCAATTCTTCCCAACTGAATCTATAGATTTAATACAATCCTAAACAAAATCCCAGCAAGCTATTTTGTGGATATCAACAAGCTGATTTTAAAGTTTATATGGAAAGGCAAAAGATAGAGAACAGCCAACACATACTGAAGAACAAAGTTGAAGGACTGAGAGGCCAGAATTTCAGGATTTATTATAAAGCTACAGAAATCAAGAGAGTGCTGTACAGATGAAAGAATAGATACATAGATCAGTGAAACAAGAGAGAGAGCCCATAAATAGGCCTGCACAAATATAGTTAACTGATCTTTGGCAATTCTTTGACAGAGTAAAAGCAGTTCAATGGAGAAAGGATGATCTTTATAGGAAATGGTGCTGGAACAACTGGACGTCCATATGAAAAAAATTGAATTTAGAACAGACTTTACACCTTTCATGACCAATTAATTAAAAATGAATTATGGAACTAAATGTAAAACACAAAAGTATACAACTTCTAAAAGAAAACATAGGAGAAAATCTAGGTAACCTTAGGTTTTCAAGGAATTTTTATATACAACACCAAAAGCGTGATCCCTGAAAGAAAAATTATTAAATTGGACTTTATTAAAATTGAAAACTTCTGCTCTGTGAAAGATACTGTTAAGAGAATCAAAATACAGCCAAAGACTGAAGAAAATACTCACAAAATATATGTCTGATAAAACATTTATATCTAAAATATGCAAATTTTAAGATACAAATTTTTATATCTTAAAATGCAATAATAAGAAATCAACAATTCTACTTACAAATGGGCAAAAGGTCTAAACAGGCACCACATCAAAGAAGATATCTGGATAGCAAATAAGCATGTGAAAAGATGCTCAACATCATTTGTCATCAGAGAATTGCAGATTAAAACAATTGGATACCACTACACACCTATTAGAATAGCTAAAATCCAAAAAGTTGACAATAAAAAATGCTGACAAGGATGAAACAACAGGAGTTCTCATTCATTGCCAGTGGGAATGCAAAATGGTATAGCCGCTTTGGAAGATAGTTTGGCAGTTTCTTAGAAAATTAAACATAGTCTTATCATATTATCCTGTGGGCAAAAAGAACTGCAAATAGGCACTTTACTTGATAAAGTTGCTTCTTTTTGTGTAACTGGTTAATAATTCTGATACTGTTTTACATGTATAATAGAATTGAACAATTACATAAATGGGTGGTAGGCACAAGTTTTCTCACTGTTGCAGTCATAATTTACAGATAAGCAAGGGGAGGAGGCTAGAAAGACCCATATGTAAATTGGTTAGACTTTCTGACATTAGAAAACTCATGTTTACCTTACTATAGTTACAAATGGCTATACATAAAAACATGCATAGGTAAATATATATACACATATATATACATATACATAATATATATTATCCTTGTCAATCATATATGTGTATATGTATGTGTATATGTATATGTATATATGTGTGTGTATATATAGATTAGTGTATACACATATGTTTCTTTGCTTTTTCAGCTGAGACATCCTAAAAGAAGTGATACCACAGTGGCAACAAACTCTTCTAGAGCCCAGATCTTGGTTTCTAATCCCATTGTCTAATAAAAGTAACCAGGGGTTATTAAAGAAATGGCTGATTCTAGGACTGGGGCAGGAAATATGCAGGATGACCCAGAGGATCTTGTAATGCCAGAAAGCAAGGAAGTGCTAAAAAACAAAAACAAAAACAAAATACCACACCAAAACTCACATTCATGGGAAAATGTCAAATGGGTATAGGAACCAACTAAAAGAACTCCCAAAGCTGGAATAACTTGAGCAATAAAAAAGTAGCATTGGGTTATAACCCAAAGAATAAAATAAAAACCCATGAGTGCTGTAAATGAATGATTGAATAAATTAATACATGAAGTATAAGGGACAAATCTTTTGTGCAGAAGAATTCCAAGCAATCTATGTAGCTATCCCATTCTGAAGGAGAGCAATGTAACTCTCTACTCCTCACGAGTGCACTGAGCACAGTGACTTCTTTCCAAAAAGAACAGATTGGAAGGGAGGAAAAAATGATAACTTTACTGTGGAAAAAGCTGACAAACACTGGGTTAGCTAGGTGATCAAGATTAACATCAACAGTCTTAAATCACGTTGATAGTATATACCCTTGATATGATGTGATAAAAATAGCAATTTATATCTGTGATCTTCTTCTCAAAAACTGATAAGCCCAGTCTCATCATGAGAAAAACCTCAGACAAACTCCAATAGAGGAGCATTCTACAATATACCCAACCATTTCTTTTCAAAACTGTCAAGGTCATTAAAAACAAGGAACATCTGTGAAACTGTCACAGCTAAGAAAAGCCTAAGGAGACGTGACAACTAAACATAATTTGGCGTACTAGAAGAGATCCTAGAACAGAAAAAGGGTATAAATGGAAACTAAAGAAATCTGAACAAACTATGCATTTTACTTAATAATGTATCAATATTGGTTCATTAATTATAATAAATATATCATATCAATATAAGATCTTAATGACAAGAGAAACGGTGCAAGGATATGTGGGAACTCTCTGTACTATCTCTTCACTTTTTCTGTAAATCTAAAAACATACTAAAATAAAATATTTAGAAAAGAAAAAGGGAAACTCAGTGACATGACCACAAGTACCCAGTAGCTACAGTGGCAGCAGTAACAACAACAGATATTCAGTGATGTTGGCACTTGCAGCTAGATGTGGGATCGTGGCTATACGTGGCCCTGGCTATTTCTCCAGCCTTTCTGTTGATTTTGTTAGTCACTTGATAACTAAAAAGTCTTTTCCTGCCTAACTTAATCAGGGTCAGTTTTTGTTGTTTGAGAATAAAAATTTTGACTACTAATGACATGGGTAGCAAGAAATCAGATGCAGACAAGAGAACCTTAAAGAAATGAGAATCTTGGGTTGATTATTGGGCCCACCTGAAGTTGAATTCCTTGGAAACTCTATTACTCCCTGCTGAAGAAGGTATTTATTAAGAGGAAGTCAATTGTCATCATGCCCCACTCCTTTATCCCCCTCCCACACACACATATAATCCTCCTTTACCATTAATTATTACATTGAATTATTAATGTTCATTCACTAGTTTCTCCTGAACTAGAAATTCAGGACCCAGAAATCCTCAGAAAGAAATTACAAACTCTAACTCAGAAAAAATAAGGCTTATACTCCAAGTGAATTTTAGAGATTTACTACTTTATTGGAGGTATTTGATAATTTAGAGTATGTATGGAAATAGATTCAAAGTATGATAGAAGGAGATACGAACAGATTTTGAATTGATTTTATTTTATGGAATAGATTTGCTTACATGAGCAACTAGAGATGGTATTAACTGGTTTCTTGATGATGGTGCTAAATTCTAAAATAATTAGGACCCACTTTAAATTAGGACGAAATGCCATAAATCTTATGGTTTGAAGCGGAAGATGAAATCTAAAGAATTAAGGAGATAGAAATACTGGAGTAGATTTATCACATGTCATGTACCTTCCAACAAGCTAATTATATCCCCCAAAAGGAGCTAGACAACTCTCAAAGAAACGATGGTAAAATAATCTCAATAAGGATGGCAGGATCCCATGAACAAGTTGGAGCATTTAACCACATGATTACTATAATAAGCAGCAAGGCCATGGTGACAATCACAATGTTCCAACCTGGAGATACTTTTGGTGGTAATTACAATGAGATACCTACACATGAAATAGATGGATGATTCACTCAGACCCTACTTCCTTTATATCAGCGGTTCCCAACCTTTTAGGCACCAGGGACCTGTTTCATAGAAGACAATTTTTCCACGGATGGGGTGGGGTGGGGGGATGGTTTCAGGATGATTCAAGTGCATTACACTTATTGTGCAGTCAAATCTCTCTGCTAATGATAATCTGTATCTGCAGCCGCTCCCCAGTGCTAGCATCACCACATCAGCTCCACCTCAGATCATCAGGCATTAGATTCACATAAGGAGTGCACAACCCAGACGCCTCACATGCGCAGTTTACAGTAGGGTTCGCGTGCTCCTGTGAGAATCTAATGCCATCACTGATCTGATAGGAGGCAGAGCTCAAAGGGTAATGAGAGCAATGGCGAGTGGCTGTAAAGACAGATGGATCTTTGCTCGCTCGCCCACCACTGACTGCCTGCTGTGTGGCCTGGTTCCTAACAGACCACAGACTGGTACACTGGTCCATGGGCTAGGGGTTGGGGATTGCAGCTTTATATAACTGAAACTCCAGATCTAATGAATAAAGGCTTAGCTCCAATTACCAGCATGCAAAGCAAGTTTCCCTCAATCAATTCCCAGACTTGGTCAATTCCCAGATCCAGAGAAACTTTAATGAAGGAGAGGCTAAATATTAAGGAAAAGTTTGCAATAATAATATTATGAGTAGGTATTGCAATAGATTCCAAGAAAAAAAAACATATAGACATTTTGGGAATTATTAATGTGCTATTACTAGTTTCTAGGGATCCAAAATACCACAGATCAGAGAACGGGTCTTTTAGACATCGCCTGTGCCCTGTCTTTCATCCTCCTTTCTCATGTTTTCCCACAGTCACTGTTTCAGCAGCTTCATGCAGGTGTCATCTGACACCATAGCTGCACCAGGCATAGTTCTCGCTTTCTGAACTAGCATTAGTCTGGCAACATGGTGGGACATTTGTGTGAACTACCCCAACCTTCACACACGTGTGAACTGAGAGCACATGAGAGTTAACATGCCATAGGGCTCCCAACGCAATTTGGAGAAATGAGAAGTGAACCAGTGCATAGATGCTTCTTTCTTAAAACATTTGGGTGGACGTTTCTGAGGTGCGTTCGATACAGCCACTTAGTAGGCCCTGGCAGAATTGAGTCCCATTGTCCACAGTAGTGACCAACTAAATACTTCAAATATTCTACACACTCTTCTCTGGTTCCCAAATCCTATTCCCAGAGAATCACGTTCTCAAAGAAATTACCTTTATGCAAGCCTTTGTTTCTTTTTTTAATTATTATGGGTATATGATAGATGTATACCTTTATAGAGTACATGTGATGTTTTGAAACAGGCATACAGTATGAATTAATCAAATCAGGGTAATTGGGCTCATCACCCAAGGCACTTATCATTTCTTTGTGTTAGGAATATTCTAATTCCATTCTTTTAGTTGTTTTAAGGTATACCCTAACTTATTGTTGATTATAGTCACTTTGTTGTGCTATCAAACACTGTTCATTCTATCTAACGCTCTAACTAAATTTTTCACCCATTAACCATCTTCGCTTTATCCTCACCCCACCCCCACCCCTGATACCCTTCCCAGCCTCTGGTAACCATCATTCTACCTTCTGTCTTCATGAGGTCAATTTT
Source organism: Cheirogaleus major (assembly GCA_963574435.1). Lineage (NCBI taxonomy): Eukaryota > Metazoa > Chordata > Mammalia > Primates > Cheirogaleidae > Cheirogaleus > Cheirogaleus major. The sequence continues at coordinate 24,712 of CAUYPO010134664.1, forward strand.
TTTTAATATTTAGCTCCCACATATGATATCAGGCTCTGACTTCTAGGGGAAACCCAGCTTAAAATAAAGGATTTATGGTAACAAGGCAACAAATGGAAGTCTAAACTAAGTTCATCTCTGAGTAGATGCAGTTGAAACGTAGAAACATTCTGTAGTTGTTTGCCCATTTTCTGGAGTGCATAGTTGGAATAGATGTATTCAGCCACTGGCATAATCATCATATCAACTCCGCAATTCACAGAATAGGAATAATACATTAAAAACAATGAAATAAAACTAATTATATCTCCACTCCTAAAAAGCAATGAATATGAAGTAAAATCACACGTCTGGGTTTATTCTACAGATCAGTGTCATCGTCAAAGACCTGAAGAATGATGGAGTGGTGACTATCATTCCTCCATTCAATATTTCAGTGTAATGAAAGTAGATTACAGAAGCTAATTTATATAGTCTTTGCCATCTGGCATATAATAATTGATCTTTTGAATATTCTGTGTCTCTATTCCAATAAGCAGACAGGACCAGATGCAATTTGCTTTACTTGTCAGGGACATCAATACACCTTCAAAATTTCGCCTCAGGATCACATTAGTCTCTGGATCTTTGTCAGAATTTTGTCTGAAAGAATGTTTACTGTATCAGCAAACCACAGGATTTCATGCTGGTCCATTACATTGAGGACATAATGCAGATGGGACCTCAAGAGCAGTAAGTAGCAAGTACTCTAGATACCTTTAAGTAAGGTAGATAAATCCCATGAAAATCACAAACCTGCCACCTGGAGCAAAGTTCCGGGGTTAAACAATGCAATTATTAATGCCTCCAAAAATTGGGAGGACCAATAGTTGGAATAAATGCTGACTAAATGACCCTTCCCAAATGAAAAACATGCTGATGGACTATAACACACATTCCCTATCGCCAAGAAAGAGACAGCATGCTTTGAATAATGTGGCAACTTATGCAACATTTGGGTGTGTTGTCTTGTTTTATTTACCACAGTGGCTTGAAAGGTAACATCTTTCGTGCGGGGTCCCAGAGAAGAGAAGTCACTCCAGTTATTCCAAGTTGTATTGCCATTCATCCCATATGATACAAAGAATGAAATTATACTTTGAGTATGTGTGATAAATTAAAATCCTATATGGAACCTGACAGAGAAGGCAAAGCCTTTGGGAGTTTTGTAAGCAAAGTCATGCCTTCATTATCAGGTAATCATTCTGGAGCCTGGTTCATAAATGATTCTGCATGACTTGATGGCATCAGTCAGAAGCAGACTGCAGTAGCCTACTGAGGGGCCCCTGAAGGACAATTGAGAAAAAAAATTATCTCAGTATATGAAACTTTCAGTATATTAAAGACCACTTGGTCTTGAAGAATACTGGGCCCTACATCAAATTATAATAGATACTAATTTGTCTGGCTGAATGGAGGGACGAGATTGGAGGACTGGGTATCAACAATGTATAAGGAAAGGAGATGTGCATGCATATCTTAGAGTAAATGCAAAATATGAAAATAATTTTGTCTCATATAAAGACCTGAAGGCCCCAGTTTAAAGGGGTCTCCAAACAATTTAATGGACAAAATTATGTAGCCATTTTACATAAAGCTCCTTCTCAACTGGTCTAATGCTTGATGAATGGATTCTTAAACAAAGAGGGCAATGATGGATGCCCAAAAACATGAACTCTCCGTACCAAGGCTCATTATGTATGACCTAATTTCCATCACTGCTGAGTAGCCCATTTGCCAGAAACTATGACCAACCCTGAACCCTTAATGTAGTATCATACTTCATGGGCCACTAGTAAACTATCTGGAAGGCAACAAGTCAATTATATATATAGAACATTTTCCACCTCACTAAAATAGGTTCCTATTTTGAGTTTGGAATTACTTTCTCTGCCAAATATTCTTTTAAAAGAACACCATCCATTTACTGATTTAATGCTTTAAATAGTATTATGGTATCCTGCAAATATTACATCTCATCAAAGACTCACTTTATATTGATGAAGTAAGATGATAAACCAGTGCTCAAGGGATTCACTGGTCTTATCATGTTGCCTATCACCTAGAAGCAGCTTATCTTATCAACTGGGGAAATGCCCCATCAAAGATCCAGATATGGTGCCACTGAGAGGCCACACCTTGGAAGGTTGAGGCTCTGTCCTGTAGAATATGATATATGCTCTTAACCACTAACCAATATTGGTTAGAGGTCTGATATCTCTTGTACTTAAAATTTGTTAAGTATGAGAACTAAAGGTTTTAAGGACAAGTAACTCCTCTCATGATTATATTCAATGGCATACTTGCAAATTTTCATCTGCCAGTTGCCATGTCTCTAAGTCTTAAAATTTTTTAAGTTTAAGGTCTTAAGAGAGGATACACAAGGAGCACAAAAATGGTTCCACCAAATTCAAATTTAAGAGACTAGTAGTAGCTACTTGGAACTCCATGCACTGCTTGGCGAACAGGCATAAAATAGATTGTCGTGTTGATTGAGTCTTTAATACTGAATATCAAAGGGAAGTAGGATTGCTGCTGCCGTGTAATAAGGACAATAAGGAATATAAATAGAACCCAGGTGATCTCTTGGGGTACCTCCAGGTATTTCTATGTCTGGTGGCTAACATTAATGAAAGATTATGTAAACTATATATCTGCATTGTCTACTAAGTGCATACTTAACATTTAATTAACATTAAATATAATTAACAATTCTGTCTCTCTGTCTCACTAGCCTCATTTCAAGTGGTCAATAGCCACATGTGGCAAGTAGCTACCATATTGAACAGTACAGATGTCAGAACATTTCCTTCAAAATAGAAGGTTTTACCAGAACATTGCATAGAGGCAGCACTGTCAAGGGCTCTG